>JXCR01147932.1:132875-149258 GCA_002079205.1 Phalaenopsis hybrid cultivar
GTAGACTGAAAAAGAGTGTTTATGGTTTGAGCAAGCACCAAGATATTGGTACAAGAGATTTAACAAGTTTATGTCAGACAATGGGTACATGAAGTGTTTATCATATTAGTATTGCTTCATTAAATATTTTGGCTATATTGTTCTTCTCTTGTATGTGAATGACATACGGATTGTAGAATCAGATATGGAGAAGATCGAGAACTTAAATAAGCAATTATCAAGAGAGTTTGAAATGAAGTATTTAGATCCAATCAAAAAATTCGCCTATACGAAAATCAATAGAGACAAGAATACAGGTACATTGACGTTGTCTCAGGCAGAATATGTTGAGAAAATCTTACACATATTCAACATGAGTGAGGCAAAATCAATTTACACCTATATAGCCAGTCAATTTAAACTATCTACTAAACAATCGTCTAAGTCTGATATTGAGCAAATACAAATAAATAAAACTCTATATGTTTCAGTTGTTGAAAGTTTGATGTATGGGATGATATGTGTGATACCATATATCGAATATGTTGTGAGAGTGTTCAATCTATACATGAGTAATTCAGGTAAACATCATTGAAAGATAGTGAAGTGGATTCTCATATACTTGAGAGGAACAGTAAACAAAAAAGTTTGTTTCGATAGTGCATGGATTAATAAATAGATATATGTAGATTTAGATCTTGCAAGAGATATTGATGATAGAAAAAGCAAATGTTATATCTTCACTTTAAAAAACACAACTGTGAGTTGAGTTTCAAATTATAAAAAATTATTGCTCTACAAACTATAAAAGTTGTGACACGGGAGTTTTCCTCCAAAAGCCTAAACTAGTTTGACCCAAACCGATTTAGTTGAGAGAAGAGGTTGAACCGATCCCTCCTCCCCTCTTTTCATTATGCGGGAAATTTCCCGCTTTCTTATTTTCATTTTCTGTCCATCCCACTTCTACTTATATGTATTTTTAGGTCTCAGAGATGTAGCTTATGTTATTTTTTATTTCAGATTTGCGAGGACAACCGCCGGCATTCGGTTTTCCCCTTGAGAGTTGTATCCAACGAAAAGTATGGTACTCCGGCTGTATCCCTTCTACCCGGAGGTGATTACCTCTCTCCGACTTCATCGCTATCCTCCGAGTCATCTCCCTTGCTTACCTGTTCACCGCAACCCATCTTGACGTCATACCCCCAACTCTGCCTGCTACCTTTACCCCATCCCACGCCCCAATCTGCCACCNCCTTGAGAGTTGTATCCAACGAAAAGTAAGGTACTCCGGCTGTATCCCTTCTACCCGGCGGTGATTACCTCTCTCCGACTTCATCGCTATCCTCCGAGTTATCTCCCTTGCTTACCTGTTCACCACAACCCATCTTGACGTCATACCCCCAACTCTGCCTGCTACCTTTACCCCATCCCACGCCCCAATCTGCCACCTGGAAACCGTCCACCGCCCCAAATCTGCTGCCAGCGGCCCTTCCCAATTCTTTCCCCACTACAACTCATCTTCAACGGCCCAACAGCAGCCCTTCACCGTTTCCTTCCCCTCTACAGTCCCGTCTATGGCCCAATAGCGGCCCCTCTCCAATTCCTTCCCCACTACAACTCAATTACAAAGGCCCAACAGCAGCCACTACCTTTCCTTAACTAATTGCCCTGCAGCCTTTCTAATAACAATTCTTAGCCTTCCAGCTCCTGCCGTAAGCCTCCCCAACCTGTCCAAACCCTGCAGCATCCTTTCCCCAACTCTCACAGTCACTACAACAACCACTCCTAGGCCTCGGAACCACTGCCCAGCCGCCATCCACCACCCTCACCGACACCCTAAGGGTCTCCCGTATTTGTATTGTTGTTATTTTCCTATTGTCAAGAGTCTGTGTTTGTATCTTATTAAAGTTCAGCAATAATATCATTTCTTTTGTGATTTGGGCTTTCTCCTCCATTGTCAAGTTGAATATATTGTCATCACTAAGGCAGCAAAGAAATCATTTGGCTATAAAATTTTATGGTACAACATGACAAGGAGCAAGGGAATTAAAAGTTTCACATTGAGATTATGAGTGTCACTCATCTAGCAAAGAACAATGCATTTCATGTCGGGACAAAGCACATTTGGCTATAGTATAATTTCATTTATTAACTCTGAGAAGATGGCAATTACCTTTGGAGAAGATACATAGCTCAAAATTCCACAAACATGTTGACTAAGGTTGTAACAACTGAGAAACAGAAGCTATGCTTAGCTTCAGTCGAAGTTCAAGAAAGTTGAAATCGGGATGAACCACACTGCAGTTCATAACTATGAAAATATTGCGGATTTAGATGTGAGTGGGATTGATTGCAATCAGTCTCCAAGTGGAAAACTATTATGTGGAGCTTGATTGTGTTGATCAATTGTAACTCAAAGTCCCCAATTTCGTCGATCAAATTTGATGGTGATTTTGTTGAGGGTTACGGGAGAGTGTCCCTCGTATATTGGGTTCNAATCAATTGTAACTCAAAGTCCTCAATTTCGTCGATCAAATTTGATGGTGATTTTGTTGAGGGTTACGGGAGAGTGTCCCTCGTATATTGGGTTCGGGGACACCGTTACCCTAAAAAAAATTTTCCTATGCTTAGCATCCTAGCTCCAGGATGGTGCGGCCCAGTGTCGAAACCAGGAGCTCCCAGGTGCCCAGAAAGTAGCACTGTCGTGCCCAATGCAAGTTAAAAATTTAAGAGCACAACAATACANCCCGTTACCCTAAAAAAAAATTTCCTATGCTTAGCATCCTAGCTCCAGGATGGTGCGGCCCAGTGTCGAAACCAGTAGCTCCCAGGTGCCCAGAAAGTAGCACTGTCGTGCCCAATGCAAGTTAAAAATTTAAGAGCACAACAATACAATGCTTAGAAGTCAGCTCCCCAACGCCCATTACAGCACTGCAGAGCCACTATTGCGACGCCTCGGCACCAATAACTGAATTTGAGCAATTTTCCAATTAAAATTCAAATTTTGTAGATTCGAAACATATGAGATTTTGATTTTCTCATGTAAGGGATAGGAGAGGAGCTCTTAGAATCCAAAGTGTTGAGAGGCTTGAGTGTTGTATAATTTGTATGATTCTCCTCATTTTCTTCATAGTGGATATCTTGGTATGGTGTGGCTCAATGATTTTTTTTCGGTTCTCGGGNGTTCAAATTTTGTAGATTGGAAACATATGAGATTTTGATTTTCTCATGTAAAAGATAGGAGAGGAGCTCTTAGAATCCGAAGTGTTGAGAGGCTTGAGTGTTGTATAATTAGTATGATTCTCCTCATTTTCTTCATAGTGGATATCTTGGTATGGTGTGGCTCGATGATTTGTTTTCGGTTCTCGGGTCTTTTCACGTTAAATCTTGTGTTTTATGTGATTTTCATGTTTTGTGTGGTTTTGTTCAAAATTTTTGCTTCTGATCTCTCAAATTTGTTTATGCAATTCACATCTCTCCCTACAACTGTTCGTTCAAATTGTAACTGGATAACAAAATACATGAAAGTGTTTCGATACCTGTGAAGACCACAGTAATTGCCATTCTCCTTCTAGATCATCTAAATCTGCAGCGAGTTTATTCCGCCTTGATGAGACAACTTCATCTATCACCTATAGAAATATTCAAATTAGTGATAAGGAGTTAATCCTAAGGAAGCAGTACAACTGCAGAAGATAAATCAAATCATGGTGATCACACATCTGCTATGCTTTCCCCAGAGGTCACTGCCAATAGCAATTTTTGCCTTGGTTCAGGTTTCTTTTGCAGCACAAATGTAGTGCCCTGCACTATAGATTCTGTCATATCTTTAGTTTGCTGAAAATGGACTGATACTTATCTTTAAAAAAAACCAATCATTTATAAAAAATTATTGCAAGAATACCTTGCTCCCTCTTGAAATTCGAATAATTCCACTGGTAGACAAATAAGTTGTATCCAACCACCCCTTCGCTTCATCGCCCAAAAGCCTAAATGGAACGGGGTATGGAATCTTAAAAGGCAAAATTTTGAAGGAGAAAGCGGCTCTATCAAACTGAAAAAGGATTCTCTTTCCATCTTTAACTGAAGCTGCCGCCTGAAAAGAAAGAAAAAAATCAAAATAAATTGAACTTCTTATGAATATCTCAGTAACAGGCATATCCTAAAATAATGAGCGTATAAGTTTTTTACTGTCGATAAAATAAATAAGGAGAATGGCGTCTACTTTAAATCACAAGAAGGGGATCTCGTATCATGTAACCCTTCTGTAGGCGTTTACAGTTAATGCACTATAACCAAAAGTGGCATCAAAGACAGCAATTTAGTTGTAGTGACTCCCATGGTCATTCAAGTGTTTCATGTCTTGTTGACTAAGGGCCCGTTTGGCGTCGTGGAGCAGCTGCAGGGTGTTTTCAAAACGCCGACATTAGTGTTTGTTTTCTCTGTCTTCGTTGCGTTGCGAGATAAGCTAGTTTCCTTTTGTATTACATGCCACCCACGGGTTTGACTCAGCGTCCCGCGCTCAGAGAAAATTATGTATGACTCTGTCCTCCCTGAGGTCACACGTCTGTTGATTCCCGGTATTATTTGAAGTGTTATTCACGGTATTATTCGCGTGGTCACACGTCAGTTGATTCCCAGTGTTCTTCGCGGTAGTTTTCAGGTATTACTGCAGTGTTATTTGCTATATTATTCGTGTCTTTTGTCAGTCGTTAATTAACGATGTTATTTGCGATAATATTCCAGTGTTATTTGTGGTATTATTCGCGTTTTTGCCAGCCATTGATTGGCGGTGTTTGCGGTGTTATTTGTGGTAGTATTTAGGTGTTATTGCAATATTATTCGTGCAGTTTATAAAAAACATTAATCTTGAATTAGTAAATGTTAAATATTAACTTATAAGCATACTTAAAATATATATAATATTAAGTATTTAATAATATAGCTTTAATACACTAATATATAACTAATTTTATTTAATATTGTGTTAATTTATATATAATAACAATTAATTTTAAAATTATATATATATATTATAGCTAATTTAAAATATATAAATGTTAAATATAAAGTAAAAATCATAATACTTAAACTAATTTACTTTACTTTATACATAATTGATTATATTACAATATATATTAAGGGTTCAGGCAGTTGCAACTTATTGAATAATCTGCCGATAAACAGTTGATCCTGATAAGCAGCTAATCAACAGCTTATCTAGATAAGTTGTTTTACTGTTTGGTTGGTGTTGTTTGAAAACAGCTAATTTGCAGTTGTTTCTAAAGAAATGATCATTCTGCCCCTGTTAAGTAATTTGGATATGATCACCAATAAATGTGATGAACCATCTAAAACCTATAATCTTATTAATATTGAAAGATCCCCATGTATCACTATTTATCATAGAAAAAAGATGGGACGATTTACAAAATTCATTTTGGTATGTATTGCAAACATACATGGTTTAAATGTATTTTCCATTATTTATTTCATGATTTCTTTATGCATTTTAGGTAGTTTTTATTCTCCCATGAATGCAAGAGATGGGTGAATTTCCACAATAAATGATCCTTGTCAGGTGAAATTCGGAAATGATTAGCTTCTACAAATCTAGAAAATTTATTTATCTCTCTTCAACTTCCCATATTACAAAATTGCCACCCAAAGAAAAAAAAGGAAAGCAACCGTAGAAAATCGAACTCACCTTCTTCTCTGAGGTGGAGGGGAACGACTCCGGGAGCTCTCCCTGGGCGAAGAGGACGAACTCAAGGACCTCGAACGAGCACGTGAGCACGACCTCGAGCGGGAATCTGAGCCTGAGTAGGAGCGCGAATGAGGATTGGGAGCGAGAACAAGAGCCAGAAGAAGTCGAAGGTCAAGGTCGTATGAGCTTCGCCATTGCAAAGTAGTTCCAAAGAAGGAAGTGAAACCTTACACTTAAACCCTAGCAATATGCAGGTTTTGTTCGGAGCGTGGTTATCCGTCTCATTGGGCAAGAGATGTCGAGCGAGGAAGGAGAAGCACAGAGGGCACGGAAGGAAAAAAATAGCACAACGCAGATTGAAGACGTGGATCACGAGGTTAATCCCACGATCGCGTTTATTAGAAAAAACTGAACGAAGTTTTCCTTTACGCTCCCCGAACATACAAAACAAATGCGACGTCGGCATTTTCAAAACGCCTCTCACGTTAATAAGCTGCCCTAAACGGACCCTAAATTAAATAGTTATATATTAATTTATAAATAGTTTTATAAATATTAACTTACTATATTTCAAATTAAATAGTTATATATTATTTATAAACTATATTTATAATTAGTGTTTATGTAAATAAGTATTAACTAAATTATATAACATGTTTATGTATTAGTATAATAAACACATATAGCTAAAATTTAATATAATTTTAATAATTTAATATTTATAACTAATTAAACACATATTTACTATACAATAAAATTTAATTAATAATGTTATTACATTATTAATAATACCAATAGAAAATAATTATTTAGTATTAAATGTATAAATAAAACATAATAATTGTACTATATTTGTATTTATAACTTTACCAAACTATTAAATTATTAAATAGTTTAAAATTTATATATATATATATATATAAATACTTGATGTATTATTAATATTAAGATTAAATTTACACTATTATAACAAATATTGATTGCACTAAAAAATTAATAACAAATATTAGTATATTTATTATAGTTATGTCAGTTCTACCGTAAACAGTATTACTGCAGAGGGGCAGAATGATCATTTATCCAGAACCAGTTGCAAATCAGTTGTTCTAAACGCACAAACCAAACAAACAACCAACTTATTCATATCAGTTGTTTATCAGCAGATTATCAATAATCTACAACTGTCTCAAACAGACCCAAAGGTTAAAAAGATCGTGGACGTGTGTATGTGTGTGTGATTAAAGTGATGTCGGAGTTAACCCAAAATTATGATAAGGAAATATCTCTTGTTAGGGCGAGATGAGACAGGCGGTGGACAGCGGTGCCAAAGGCTGAGATAAGAGGTGGCATGCTGGAACGGTTTATGTGGTTGGTGGTTGTAGCAGGAAGGACAAGAGGGAAGAAGACGGCAGCGGCGGAGGTGCAAGTGGGGTTTGCGACAGCAGTGGTAGTAGTATGGGTGGTGGTTGTAGTACGGGAAGATTAACAGCAGGGGAAATGATGGAAGGGTGTAGGATAGTAGCAGTTAGGGTGAGGTGCTTGGCAACAGCAGTAGAGGTAGATCTAGGGCTAGCGGCTGGGAAAATAGAAAGGAGGAGACGATGAGATGGAAGCAAGCAAGGAAAGGGGGATAGGTAATGGACTTTGGGGGTATAATCACTTCCTCGGGGCAGGATGCAGCTGAAGCACCGTTTGTCCTTGAATACAGCCCTAGCAAGGGAGAAATATCAACGGCAAGAAATCTAGAGTTAGGAAAAACAAAACCCTACACAGAAAAAAATATTTTTAATAGAGGATAACTAGGAGGGGNCTGTCCTTGAATACAGCCCTAGCAAGGGAGAAATATCAACGGCAGGAAATCTAGAGTTAGGAAAAACAAAACCCTACACAGAAAAAAATATTTTTAATAGAGGATAACTAGGAGGGGGAAAACCATGTCTCCTGGGCGGCAGCCCCAATCCCTAAGTACGATCGGCAGTTTCAGCCTCCCTGTTGAACAGACAACCTCCTTGTTGAACTGGTTGAGCCGGTTCAGCCCTTAGTCCCCATGTCATAAGGGTTATAAGCAAGCAAACATGATTTGTTTACAAATAATGAGCTTTTTTTATAAGCATGTTGAGATCCCTAGGGAAATCAACAAGAGTCAACACCTCAAAAAAAAATGATCAAGAAGTTTGAGTTCAAATGGGCTGAGTTGCAGAAGTCAGCATGAAAACTGAGTTAGATAAACTTCATGAGAGTCAATTTTATTAGTTAAGACCAACCTTTAAAAACAAGGCCACTAAATCAACGAGCTAGCTATCTTGTTGAAAAGGGCCACTATTGANCTTTTTTATAAGCATGTTGAGATCCCTAGGGAAATCAACAAGAGTCGACACCTCAAAAAAAAATGATCAAGAAGTTTGAGTTCAAATGGGCTGAGTTGGAGAAGTCAGCAAGAAAACTGAGTTAGATAAACTTCATGAGAGTCAATTTTATTAGGTAAGACCAACCTTTAAAAACAAGGCCACTAAATCAACGAGCTAGCTATCTTGTTGAAAAGGGCCACTATTGAGGCTACCAAGGAGTTTTTTTTTTTTTTATCACACTTATCAAAACAATCTTTTAAACATGATGACTGCAATTTCTCCTACATAAAATATAGTGACACGGGGTTGGGGCTAGACTGACCGGTCCAGTATGTTTGTGTTGGTCCAACAGGGAGGTGGGACCGGCCGGCAACTNGTTTTTTTTTATCACACTTATCAAAACATTCTTTTAAACATGATGACTGCAATTTCTCCTACATAAAATATAGTGACGCAGGGTTGGGGCTAGACTGACCGGTCCAGTATGTTTGTGTTGGTCCAACAGGGAGGTGGGACCGGCCGACAACTCCACTGGGCAAGAATTGCAGCCCTTTCAACTCCCCCTATTTCGCCTATTATAAATATATGTTGTTGTTATCTAGGGTTTAGTTTTTGCTGATTTCAGGTTTCTACCTCTATGTGTTTTCCCCTTTTTATGATTGTATCTGATGACAGGTGGTGCTTCGGTTGTATCATGCTCTGAGATGATGACTACCTCGACCTACCCTGCGCCTAATCCTTTTCCTCGACTCGTTGTTAGCATCTCTACACCCCTCTTTCTTGCAATTGCGACTGCAAGGCCCCTCTCTACCTGTTTTCGGTGTTGCCGACCCAGCATAACCCCCTACTAGGGTCATCGGCCTCTCCGAACCTCCACTGTTGTTCGCCAGCCTCTCCTACACCTTCATTGTCGCTGCCAGTTGCTTCCTGCGACTCTAACCCAAACTTGTTGTCGCCCCACCTTCACACAACTCCACATGTTGTCATCCCTATTGCTGCAAAACCCAGACCACCTCCCTCTCATTGTCCAGCCAGATTCGCCACTTTCGTCCTCATCCTAAGGGCTCGTTTGTGCTTGTGTTCTTTTTTTCCTGTTTTAAGAACATTTGTGGCAACGATAATTTGTGTTANGTTTATGATTGTATTTGATGACAGGTGGTGCTTCGGTTGTATCATGCTCTGAGATGATGACTACCTCGACCTCCTCGACCTACCCTGCGCCTAATCCTTTTCCTCGACTCGTTGTTAGCATCTCTACGCCCCTCTTCCTTGCAATTGCGACTGCAAGGCCCCTCTCTACCTGTTTTCGGTGTTGCCGACCCAGCATAACCCCCTACTAGGGTCATCGGCCTCTCCTAACCTCCACTGTTGTTGTCGCTAGCCTCTCCTACACCTTCATTGTCGCTGCCAGTTGCTTCCTGCGACTCTAACCCAAGCAGCCCTCCAACACCCAAACTTGTTGTCGCCCCACCTTCACACAACTCCACATGTTGTCATCATCCCTTCCAATCACCCTCCCTACTGCTGCAAAACCCAGACCACCTCCCTCTCATTGTCCAGCCAGATTCGCCACTTTTGTCCTCATCTTAAGGGCTCGTTTGTGCTTGTGTTCTTTTTTTCCTGTTTTAAGAACATTTGTGGCAACGATAATTTGTGTTATGTGTTTCTCGGGTTAACTCCGATATCATTTGGGAGAATTGTAAAAAAGTAACATAAAAAAGGTATAAAAAATGTACCTCTACTTTAAGTTCACCAATTTGATCAGAGAATTGTACAATATTTATCACCCTTGGATCATCGCCCCTAAGGTAGACCTCTTGAAAAATCTTGAAAGTGTTAACCCCTACAAATGTTTTCTACAGCATACAAAATAATCAAGAGAATATCAAAACAACCGCACATTAAGTAAATTAAGTAATACAAGCTCTATGACATGAAAGTGATTTTTAACATAATAAAGGACCAAAGTGGTCCTCCAACCATTTGCAATGATCCAAAATAGTCTTAGGCTATGCAGAAAGCCAATTTAAGCACCAAATTATTTACATAGAAACCAAAATTGTCCAAAGTTGTCCCCGGAGGGACTATTTTAGTCCCCATAGAACGAGTTTTAGCCTCTATTTAAATAGTCTGGAGACGAAATTAGCCCTTTACATAGTTTGTGACCATTTTGGCCCCTTGCAAATTGTCGAGAGATCATTTTATTCCTTTTATCTTTTTAGCTTGCAAAAAGATAATGTGACTTGAAAATCTGCTTGGTTATTTTAATTATACTCAGAGGTGCTAAACATGTTATGAAGAAAAGTAGAGAGAGTGGTGAAGAATCTATAATGAAGATCATCTAACTATCTAGAAATGAAATTAACTACATCTTTAAAAAAGGTTTCTCATTTGCTCCAATGTGAGAGTATACCCCTAAGCATGAAGATGAATCTATATATGTGCAGCTTAAGGGAGTTATGAGAGATCTTCAAACTATTTCCAGTTGACAAAATATGGAAAGAAAATCTCTTGAGGTATTCTTCATAGTTTCATTGATCCACCTTGAAGTTAAATTCATCAGAAACCTACACATGAGCCAAAGCTTGAAAATGAATCCAAGTTTGAATTTGAATCAGCCCAGAACTGCACTGCTACACCTGAACTTGAGAGTGAATCTAATTATGACATTACATATGAATTTCAATTTGAATTTTAATTAAATTCCAAGCACCTAATATCCAAAGTAGCAGCTACTTAACATGAGGGATTACGAAAGTATATCATTCTATGTAAGAAATTCAGCCTAGTATTGTTAAGTATTTCGTTCTCAATTTCTAAAATTGCCAACTTACACAAAGGACTTCAACAAACATATTGAATTGCATAAACAATTTGCAATCTATATTTGAAAAACATTTAGAGTTCATTCCATCAAATAAACATACATCATATTTCGTAGCATTCATTACTGGTTATACTCATGCGCGCCTAAGTGGATAAACAAATTTATCAAACATGATGAAACTTTAGAAGCTAGGCGCTCATTTTTCATTGCATGCTTAGGGCTAAAATAAGTAAATTATGCCTTTGTTATAGATATCCTATTTATTTAGTGATATTGAAGTTTAACCCAAACCACAATAAGAAAAGCAAATATTTTTATGGAAAGCAAATAGACCCTTACAGCCAACACACTTGAAAGGTAAAATACAACAACATGGCACCTGAAAATCTGAAATAACAAGAGACACAACACAAACACGCAAACTAGGGTTGAATCTAGGGGGGGTGGTGGTAGTTGGCAAAGGCTTGGAAGGTGGTGGAGAGGTGGAGGCGGCAGTTGGCAAGTAGAAAACCACACAGCAGTGGTTTCCAAAGGTCCGGGCTGCAAGCGAGTAACAGGGATCGATGCAGTAGGGCTCTATGGTGCAACAGGAACAAAAATGCGGCAGGTCCGGAGTAGCAGCAGCAAGAGGCGTGATGTTTCATATCATGCGCCACTATGTGAGAAGCGAGGGCTCTGGATGGCGGCAGCAAGTTGGAAGGGGGAGGGTGATGTTTCATATCATGCGCCACTAGCTTTGTTTTCTCATATCAATATGTTAGAAGATATTCAAATAAGTTATATCCATCAAATATCTTCTAACATATTGATACGAGAAATTTTCCAAAGATTTATTTCCATCAAATGTAGAAATGCAATTTTAAGCATCAAGATAGTCATGTTATACTTGATTATAGTTTGCCCGCTTTTCTTAAAACTGTAGTTTTTTTGGTCATATGGTTAATTGACCCAACTATCAATGATATACTTCTATGAAATTTTTAGTCCGAATACCAATTGAAATATGATGCATATGCTCGAGGATTTTTACTGAGATTAAATGGTGCACTAGAAGAAAGTCATAAAAATCAAATTTGAAATTCATAATTCGAAAAACCACCAACTAAAACAAGAACTCGTCTACTTTTGCTGTAAACAAAAAAATATAAGAAATCTATTTCAAATTATAATTTACACTAAGAAAATTTATCGAGAAAATTGAATTTGTTGAAAAACATCTTGATCAAGATTCACACTGCAACAGGAAAACCAACTGTGAATAATTAGCTAAAGTCAATCACACTCAAAAACTAATATCAATTTATGAAGAAGAAAAGAGAACGAGATTAAGAGATCATAAAACATTGAAAATTTAGGTGATCACATCAGTGCAAGGAGATTGCTTCCACTAGAAATTAGTAGTAGCGTCTATAACACACTCAAATAATATAGCACAGAACGAGAACTCAAGTTTTGAGAAAATATGAAACTTTAACAAACAAAAACTAACTAAAAATTACATTCATGAATACCAAAATTTAAAAGCATCCCCATTTAAAAAAGGTTAATACCATCAACTCTTGAATCATTCAAATCGCTAGAATTATATTGCAGCATCCATTCATATGAGGGAGGTTAAATCAGCAGCAATTTGTGGAAGAGCAAGCATAATAAAAAGAGGAATTAGCAACTAATGCACTAGTTTTACATGAAGGAGCATCCACAAAGGAAGACCAATACCAGAGCACAGAAACGGAAAAATAATTATAGAAACCAACTACAAGAGCTGAATATCATGTGAACTATAAAATGACACATATCCAAGGGATGTATTAATGTGTCACATTATCAATAACAATACTTCAATCACAAATAACATAAATAAGTAACCAATAATGATCTTCATTGGGATCAAGTTTTATCAATTTTTCATGATGATTTGATCACTCGTCAATCATATGACAACTACAATAATTATTGGATGGCATATACAAGCCATTTAAAAGTCTAGTTTTTTTACCTATCAAAACTGTCTAAAACATACAAGATATATTTAACAACTATGCATTTAAATTATCTTATCTTGCAATCGATGATATCAACTGCAAAATAATTGATGGGTTAAATTGATGATAAAATGATATTAATAATTCGTCAATCGGGTATGTGAAAGTTTTAATGATGTTAAAGAGAATGAAAAATAATGATCTTGCATTTAATGATGATGACATCAAAATCTAATTAGGTTGAAAATGATAATTATCCTTCCATATAATTTGAAAGTTAAGAGGGATAGCAAACAATGTAATCAACAATATAAACTTACATCAACTAAATCATTTTACTCCTTGCTTGAAAATAATAAGAAAAAGGTGAATAACATAATAGTATTTTTCTTACTTGAATGGGAGATGCTGTTCCTGGCCTTGTAGTGAACATAAGTTGCCATAAACCTTCAATCAAATTGGACTTCGTCTACAAAAAGATATTGGAAAACCAAGTTTAATGTTATGGCATCACATTAGATAAATTGCTTATCAAGATTCAAATAAATTATGTAGTAATTTTACCACTTAAATATCGTACTTTAATTATGTAAAAAGCAGTGCTTAGCCGGAATGAATGAAAAAAAAGAAAGAAGATTCATTAAGCCAATGAAAACTAAGTGGAGAAGGCCAATGATGATGGTTTTAGAGAAAAAAGAAGTCTAAAAACAAATATAACTGCACATTAAAGAAAGATTTGATAACAGCAATTTACAACTATGTAAATGACGGTTGTGGCCAAAGCCCTAATGACGAGAAGAGCACAAAGAGTCATTAGTGTAAGTAAAACTAAGAAAGACATAAAAAAAACATACCAAGATAATCACAATTATCACCAACCCTATCCCAACTATTTCGGATAAGCATTATGATTTCTCAGAGAAAGAAAAAACATCAATGGCAAGTAAGCGTGACATTTCTTAAAACCATAATTTTATAGCAAGATAATGATATGAGTACGATAAAAATAATTACCAATATTTACCACCGAATAAGAAAATATACAAAAGAATCAAATATATAGAGTATGAATTCAAGAATGAACTATTCAGCAGCACAAAAAAAAATAACTAATTTAGAACCCTTACTTGAAGCCTCGTAAAAACAAAAGTAACTATATTTTTAATTATTATTAAGGCCTCTTCTAATANCTACACTATGAAATCAAAATTATCTTATCTTGCAATCGATGATATCAACTGCAAAAAAATTGATGGGTTAAATTGATGATAAAATGATATTAATAATTCGTCAATTGGGTATGTGAAAGTTTTAATGATGTTAAAGAGAATGAAAAATAATGATCTTGCATTTAATGATGATGACATCAAAATCTAATTAGGTTGAAAATGATATCCTTCCATATAATTTGAAAGTTAAGAGGGATAGCAAACAATGTAATCAACAATATAAACTTACATCAACTAAATCATTTTACTCCTTGCTTGAAAATAATAAGAAAAAGGTGAATAACATAATAGTATTTTTCTTACTTGAATGGGAGATGCTGTTCCTGGCCTTGTAGTGAACATAAGTTGCCATAAACCTTCAATCAAATTGGACTTCGTCTACAAAAAGATATTGGAAAACCAAGTTTAATGTTATGGCATCACATTAGATAAATTGCTTATCAAGATTCAAATAAATTATGTAGTAATTTTACCACTTAAATATCGTACTTTAATTATGTAAAAAGCAGTGCTTAGCCGGAATGAATGAAAAAAAAGAAAGAAGATTCATTAAGCCAATGAAAACTAAGTGGAGAAGGCCAATGATGATGGTTTTAGAGAAAAAAGGAGTCTAAAAACAAATATAACTGCACATTAAAGAAAGATTTGATAACAGCAATTTACAACTATGTAAATGACGGTTGTGGCCAAAGCCCTAATGACGAGAAGAGCACAAAGAGTCATTAGTGTAAGTAAAACTAAGAAAGACATAAAAAAACATACCAAGATAATCACAATTATCACCAACCCTATCCCAACTATTTCGGATAAGCATTATGATTTCTCAGAGAAAGAAAAAACATCAATGGCAAGTAAGCGTGACATTTCTTAAAACCATAATTTTATAGCAAGATAATGATATGAGTACGATAAAAATAATTACCAATTTTTTCTTACACATAATACTTAATAGAACTCTCCATTAACTCATCTTTTATCTCTCTCAAAACAATAATGAATCTCAAATCTCAATTACTAATTGATTTTCCATGCCCTATAAGTCTTTAGATACACATATTCTTTGGTTCTCTCAACATAAACCTCCATATGTACCACTAGATTATCACAAAGAGAAACCCCCCTCCCTATGCCCTACATTATAATAACAACATGGAATGTAAAAGCTTTAATGGTGAGAATTCGATCCCTAAATGTAAAAACCTTAATCAAATTACATTAACCTCTTTTGCCTATTAAAATCTACTTTGGTGGCTTTGTAGTAGACTCTCTTGGTGTTATAAGGTTTCATACTAATCAAAATGAAGGTAGTTGTTACAAATTACTAATCTCTTATGGTAAGCGTATTTAAATTAAATAAGACTTTTTCTTAAAATTTTCTTATATCTAGTTATCATGAATATATACATTAAATGGTTAAATTTTATATCTTAACTTTTCATTATTTTTGTTCAAGCGAAAAATGGCTACTCTAAAAAAATTATGAGGAACTTCCTTTTTTAAAATTTGTCATAAATTTTGAAAGACTTTAACTATATTAGGTTGTTAAGGAGATATTGGATAGTAACACTCCTACTATAAATAATTGATGAGCTTCAATAATTTCTATTTTCTAGTTAGCTTCTTAAATCTTTGAAACTTAGTGCTTAATAATGCTTAGTTCAATGACTAATAAAATTCTTGTATCTTGCGCATAATTGAAATAATAATTAAAGAATCAAATATATAGAGTATGAATTCAAGAATGAACTATTCAGTAGCACAAAAAAAAAAACTAATTTGGAACCCTTACTTGAAGCCTCGTAAAAACAAAAGTAACTATATTTTTAATTATTATTAAGGCCTCTTCCAATAGATAGGAATTGAAATCTTCAGTCTATAAGGATATCATGACAGTATTGCTATCAGAACCGATGAAACAAATTCCAATGTCATGCTAGCAGATGATTTAGAAACCATTTCTATAGGGCTAACAGGAGCAGTCACAATAGACTTAGAATCCCCTGTAAAGTCAATCAGTTGAAAATTTTGAGTGCAAATCTAAATTGAATGAGGATTGGAAACTATTTTGTTAATATGAAGAGTGAAAATATTTGAATGATGTTATTGTATGAAAATATTTATTCTCTCTAGTTTTAAACCAGACAGAGAAATTGTGCACAAAGATTTTGTACAAAGAACATCACGGGAAATGCCTTCAAAGCCTGCCTTTCAATAATATCAACAAGACCTTGAGCTAATCCACTCCTTTTCTAATGATAAGATAGCGTCAATTAGAACCAAACTTGTAGCCACAAAAAGCTTTGAAATC
>JXCR01147932.1:163805-183578 GCA_002079205.1 Phalaenopsis hybrid cultivar
TCAACCTTTAATTATGCTAAATTTAGATATCATTTGACATTTTAATTAATTCCTCAAAGCTTTTAGTCGTGCTTCAAATGCTTGATTCGAGTTTATTCGGGCCTGAATTGCAATGTTTTTAGTGACGTCTAGTTCTAATAATCAAATGTTCAATTTTACTATAAAGTTTTTAAAATCGGAGCTTGAATGATATTAAGTTTCACCATGAAAATTTTCTTATCATAATTGGATCAAGATTTATGTTTGATCAAGTGAATTTTCTGCTGACATATCAAGAGCGATGTCTATAAAAGTAAGTTAATTTAAAACAAACATAAGATAATTTGAACAGAGAATGGAGATGGAAATACACAGTCGAGCGTTAAAAAAGAAAACGATAGATGTAAAGTTACATTGATAATGATTTGTTAAAACTTTGTTTTATTTCTCAAACAACACTTGACATAGATAAATAAAAATAAGAATTGATAAAGTTGACCAATGAGGATGACAATAACTTCTAAATGAGTCAGTCCATGTTTAAAATGTTTAAATGCAATTATTATTATTATTTATTTCTTATGCATTGTTGATGTGGATACTAACACGTTTATTTAACTTATAGAAGATATTTTGTAGATATGTATGTGATTCACTATAATAGAAAAAAAAAATTATCTATGAAGTCCTTTCAAGATTGAAGCATTATTCTTAGGACTATTTTTTTAGATGTTTTTAAAACACACATATGTTAAAATTTAGAGTGAATGAAATACATGTATTTTTTTATAAAATGTTTAAGTATCTTGACGGGATATAAATAATAATAATTAAAATACTTTTTTTTGTCTGCCTGGGTACATTTGAACAACATTTAAATATATCGACAAGTGGTAGCATGCAGTGTCAAATGACAGTAGGCGCTGGGCGAAGACTGGCAATGGTGGGTAGCGACGAGCAGTTAGCTGCTGTTTGGGGCGGGAGGGAGTTGGTGGTTGTGAATGAGGAAGGTGAGATTGTGACCTGTGAGTTTTTCATGCATTTGAAATTCATTTGATTTTGATGGATAATGAATTTATCAAAATAGACATTCTTATGTTTTTTAAAACTGCAGCACAAATGCAAATTTTGATTTACGTTGAACCAAAAAAAAAAAAGTAACTGTAACAAATATATATATTTTTTATTTTATTTTCATAATGCTTGTTTATACCCTTAAAAAGGTCCGTCAAGCTATCAAGCTTTCAAATCGAGCTGAATTGAGCCAAGCCATCAAGCTGCTAAACTAACGAATTAACGAAGTGGTCGAATTGAGTCATCCTGTTGAAGTGGTTAAGTTGAGCCCACCTATCAAAATGGTCAAAATTAGCTTAACTTGTCCCACTTGCTGAAGTGGTCGAACTAAGCCCAAAGACCGATGTGGTCGGACTGAGCCGAGCTGTCAAACTATCATGTTCAACTACATGGAAGGACTTAACATAAAACTACATTACATAACATAAAATTGTATAATGTGACATATATATGCAAGATGTGATATAACATTATGTATATTTTTATAATTTTATTTTGCATCATGAAAAAGAAAGACATAAGTGTTATAAATATGGTCAAACGTAAAAACAATGGGGAAGACAATGCTCTCTATTCCCACAGGCTCCTCCTCCCTTCCCTCTCTCTCCCTATTTTGCTCAATGCTAATAGGGTTTGAGCATAACTCGTGTACATTATGGTACCTTATATTCTAAAAAGATTCAACATCTTGAAAGGTGCGGTGAATATTCATGCATTACTTAAATTTGAAGTTACGTTTAGACATCTTCAGAGGGACAACAAGGATCACTATAATAATTTGCACTGGAAGAGATAAGATATCATATCCTTAAATTTTTTATTTTTACATTCTTTAAACTCTACTACTTCTAATTTGTTTTATATAATTTTTCATTTGCGTTTTCATTTTTTAAATCAAGGAACTTGCTCCTCACAAGTAAGCTTCTTTACGGTAAACAAAAAATCATCCAAAATTTTAGACTCTACCACACTCAATATCCGAATGTTAGGGACGATTTTGAAAAATCACTTTTTGAAATATAACTTGGTTGAATGAGGATGAAATCAAGGGATTGAAGACCATGAGATCTTAATATAGGTAAAGTTGAAAAATTACGGTTGCTGCTTTCTGTAGGTGTAGCCAAAGTACCCCTAGGTGAGAGATAGTTTGAATTCAATGAAACTGTTTTAATTCATTTATAAATGAGTTATATTATAAGGAAACAATCAATCTAGTCCTATAAAAAGATGAAATCTATTTTTTACTAATAATACTCAGGGAACTCTCCCTATAAGGCCATTAAGTCACCTATAAAATATATGAAGGTGAGCCATAATGCACTTAGGATGAAATCCCAAATATATAGCCAAAATGTCCCTAGGATGATTCTCTGTAAAATTGCTAAGAACCCCCATATATATGAATGATCAATATACGTTGCAATACAACACTCAATTTTTAATTTGTATCAACAAATTTATTTCTCAGATAAATGAATTATACATTTGTCTTATAGGGACGAGTAATGTATAACTTCATATTTTTAATTTGCTATTCTTTTCGCAGTTGTCTGTCAAAGAGATGAGGGAATCAAATAGCTAAATATATACACCTAAAAAAGTCTGTTAAGTTATCAAGCTGCAGAATTGAGCTGAGCTGATCATACCCACTGATTTGGTGAATTGAGCCTAACTATCAACTTCCGCTACACAGAAAGACATGATATAAAACTGTTGGGCACGACATAAAACAGAAAGACATGACTTATCATTATGTACCTTTGCATATTCTTATATTAAGATTAAAGATATCTCATGACTTATAATTATAGTTCAAATGTAAAATTGAAAGAGGAGAAGAAGAAGAGAGGGGACAAACTTTCTCTTTCATTCTCCCTCTTCTTCTCAATGCTTATAGGATTTGGGCATTATTCATGGACATTACGTGACTCTACATCCTAAAATGATTGTCAGCTTGTAACAATAAAAATCATATAAATGAATATAATGTATAATGATCTTATTTTTGTAGAATTTTCAACATGGGACAATCAAATATTAGAAATCTATTTGAGCGCTGCTATATTGCCCATTATGTCACGACTTATTGTAAATGATGTTATTCCATTTATTATATTTATCTTTTTTGTAAAATTTACACATCCGCCTTACAATTCTTATACATTTACATATCTAATACTTAACTTTTCATATTTATATTTATAATATCTCGATGTCATAATTTATACATGAAAATATGTATTTTACTTTTAAAAAAATAGGCGATATTGATATTTTTGATGTGATACTAATTATTCGAGAGTTATACATGTAAATATGAAAGTTTAGATTTTTTGACATCTAAATACATAAGAATTATGTGATATGTATGCAAACACCCCTTGTTATTATGGTATTTGAGAAAAAACCCCAAAATTCACCCGTAGTTAGGCTTAACAAAAACTTAATAAATCAACAAATTTGAAACTATTAAATTATTTTAATTAAAATTTGAAGACTGATGAATTCTTTAGTTTATTTATAAGATATGATAATTAAATTTCTTTAGATTATTTTAGAGGATTTATGTAAATATCATCTAATTTTCATATATTTATATTTTAAATATGCAAACTAAAAACTTATTTATTTAATAATTAAATGTTTAATACTTATTTAAATGGAGCAATTATGTATTTACCACACAAAATTTGCTATTTACAAATCAACCAACTTATGTTTTTCATTTTTATGAAATTCTCAATAGTTTGTTGGTGACAAGCATAAATACATAGGTTCGATATGATATACTTGATAAAACTGATTCATGTAGCCAACCCTAGAACTTGTTATTTTTGTTGTTTGTAGTTCAAAAAAATTAATTGGGTAGTTAATTTATAAATATCAATATTTTAAATGGTTTTTATATNAGATTCATATAGCCAACCCTACTTAGTGGGCTAGAACTTGTTATTTTGGTTGTTTGTAGTTCAAAAAAATTAATTGGGTAGTTAATTTATAAATATCAATATTTTAAATGGTTTTTATATAATTATGCCTATTTAAATTTCAATAAATATTTATTTTTTAAAAATAAAATTTAATTTTTGTATGTATTCAAATGTTAATGTGATTATGATATTAAAATATTATATAAATAAATATTAAATATACAATAATTGCGTCATAAAATACTGTAAATTTTCCGTTCAGAAAAATTTCCAAAGATTCGGCCATTAGCGAAGCTCCGAGCTCNTTGATTATGATATTAAAATATTATATAAATAAATATTAAATATACAATAATTGTGTCATAAAATACTGTAAATTTTCCGTTCAGAAAAATTTCCAAAGATTCGGCCATTAGCGAAGCTCCGAGCTCCAACTCTGTTGGCGGAACATTGTACTGATCCGATCCCTGCACCAGAGTTTCTCAACGTAGGAAGTTCCCCTCTCTTCGTTCTTCTAGATAGGTTTGTGTTCTTGTGGTGAGCTGATTAGGGATCGAGCAATCGGCGTTGAGGATGAGGGTTTCGAAGCGATCGATCGGCGTGGTGTGGGCATGGGTCCGGCAGCAGCCGCCGAAGATCAAAGCGTTCCTCTCCGTGGTCACCGGGATGGCAGCACTCGCCTTCCTTAGATTCGTGGTTCACGACCACGATAATCTTTTCGTCGCCTCTGAGGCCGTTCACGCCGTCGGAATCTCGGTGCTCATCTACAAGCTCACCAAAGAGAAAACATGTGCCGGTTTGGTGTTCTGGTCCTCCTTAATCTATTCTTCCTGATGCCCTAGGTCTTTAAGATTGTGTTGGATTTGTATGAATGTTGGATTGGGGATTTAGAATTTTCCATGCTACCTGATTGATTCATTGTAGCTGAAATTAGAAGAAGCAGAAAGATGTTTTTTAGGATGATTTACGTACATCCGACTCAAAATTTTATGGTTTGTCAAGTTGAGGGTATATGCACTGCATTTTTTAACTTATTTTGTTCTTTAAAGTTGATCAGTATTTGTTCTTCGAGACAAGCTGGCTATTCACTATTTGCAGGGAGTAAATAAATAAGCATTTACAAAAGCAGCATTCTATTTTCTTAGAGCAACTCAGTGAAAAGATATTTTAAACCATGACTAAACCATCTTTACTTAGCTGCTTTATCCATAACATTATATTTCTCAAGTTTTCTCACATGTTCTAAACTTTACCAGTTCAATTTGTTTCATCTATTTCCTACTATTATCTCATCAAATTATGGAAATGAGTAGCATAGATTGTATAATATTTACTTATTATTTTCCTAAAATTAATTATTTAATCTTGAGCAAATTACACTGGCTCAAGATCAATAGAAATATGCCAGTTTCGATCTTGATTCAAGCTAAGCTGAGCTTTAGCTGGGCTGAATCAGATCTAGATTCAAGCTTGGTTTAACTTGTTGATCTGAGAGGTCAGTTTGAGGTAGGTGCAGGTGTTTGTTGTTAATCTTTTTTTTTTTTTTTTAAAGTTGCATACTAGTTTTCTTATAGCTATCACTCTAGGAGATTTTGTTGTATAAAATTAATCTTAAATTATCCGTAAACAAAATTATGACAGATGTTTGGTGAGAAAAGCTATAAAAAGCTCGCGAAATGAACACGTAATATGTATACAGATAGATAAATAACTTTTATTTATGAGTCAAATTCTTAGTTTACATGCATCATTGTCTTTGCTCTCTAGGTACACTGATTCCTAAATACACACCTTAAAATTTTTTTTCTACATACATATGTATCTCGAGCTGAATTCAAGCTCGTTCTTTTATTTACATATTTCTTTAAGGTGGCATTAATTTTTTGATATTCTATTAGTACGTGGTAATGTGAATCTAGAAATGAACTATATTCTGCTTTTGCTGCCACAGATTTTCAGCGCCCATGGGCTTGAATTGTTAGAAAATTGATTTCTTAGGGCCTTCATTTTGGACTCATCACTTGAAAACTATAATAATTTTGGAGGATTTACGTACATACAACTTAATTCCGATGTATTTACATATCTAACACTTAAACTTCAATTTCTACATGCATGCCACCTTACCTGTGCAAGGAAAGGTGTCTTCCACTTTTTAAAAGTTAAAATGGTGGTATTTTTGATGTGATGTGAAAGGTTTGGGTGATATAAATGGGTGGTATGCATGTCAATGCCCTTATAATAATTTTTATTTTGTGGGTATTGCATCTTCGTGTTTCTATCTGCTTACCTGTCAATTTATTTCCATCACTCTTGATTTGATTTCATGTTTCATGATATGAACTACTGTATTTTTGCAGGACTTTCCCTCAAGTCTCAGGAATTAACAGCTTTGTTCTTATCTGTTAGACTTTACTGCAGTTTTGTTATGGAGTATGATATACACACGTTGCTGGATTCTGCCACTCTTGTAACAACACTGTGGGTTATTTATATGATTCGTTTTAAACTAAAATCAAGCTACATGGAAGATAAGGACAATTTCGCAATATACTATGTGGTAATCTTTTGTTTTTCTCCTGGATGTTTGTTTGGATTTGTCCTGCAATATATGGAATTGTTAAAAAAATATGGATTAAAGATATAAAACCGTGTTAAGATGATTTTTTTTTAATTAACTTTTTTTGAACAAACCATTTGATGTATTGATTGCATTTCATATGTTTCTCTCTCCTTTTTTTTTAACCTGTATATTTTACATATTTTTGTTGAATATTTTCATGGCTCGTGAATATTATCTGCATCATTTTTTAGTCTGTTTTATGCACCTATATCCTGTCTTAAGCATGTTCTACATTGTTATTGTTGTTGGGTAACAAAACTAATTTTAATGGCATAATGTCAGCCAATTCTATTGTAATTTAGCCCAAAGTGATTGAACCAGTTTCCAAAAAAAGATGGGTCCAATTCAACCAATTTCCACATTGTATCAAATCAATCAATTAGGATTCAAACAATTGTAATATTAAATTGTGTAGGTAGGTTATTCATGAGTGTCGTGAACCTAAATATATTAAATGTAACCTAAATTAGTTAGAATTTTAAACATAAATTCTATTTGAGCTAATCATATATTAATTTGTTGAGGTTCATGGCCACATTTCATAATCTTTACTTTTTCAACATTTTATCTTTAAAATTAAAGAGGCCTCAACGCAAACAAGTTACACTTGCATGTGTATATGAAACCTATAGTATTACTCAAGAATTTGAATGCTCCATATAAATCTTATGAATTTATGGCAAANTTAATATTAAATTGTGTAGGTAGGTTATTCATGAGTGTGGTGAACCAAAATATATTAAATGTAACCTAAATTAGTTAGAATTTTAAACATAAATTCTATTTGAGCTAATCATATATTAATTTGTTGAGGTTCATGGCCACATTTCATAATCTTTACTTTTTCAACTTTTTATCTTTAAAATTTAAGAGGAGGCCTCAACGCAAACAAGTTACACTTGCCTGTGTATATGAAACCTATAGTATTACTCAAGAATTTGAATGCTCCATATAAATCTTATGAATTTATGGCAAAATATGGATGCAAGAAGCTGCACAACATTTTTCCTTCTCATATCTCTTTTAGACTTGGGAGATTGGAATTGTGGATAACTTTCTATTTTAGCATGGGCTATGAAAGGGTCTTATTACAAATTAAATGGAGATGTAAATGTTTGATGACACACCGAACACAACAAAACTATAGAAGAAATTTGGAATTGAAATAAAAAAAAAATCAAAATAACGACTCGTCAAGTTTTAGATGTGAATTTCTAAAGCATTAGAAATGTTGAGTAGAAGAAAAAATTATTGAGAAAAATTATGGGAACTGTCCATANCATTAGCATGAGCTATGAAAGGGTCTTATTACAAATTAAATGGACAAATTAAATGGAGATGTAAATGTTTGATGACGCAACACACAACAAAACTATAGAAGAAATTGGGAATTGAAATAAAAAAAAATAATCAAAATAACGGCTCGTCAAGTTTTAGATGTTGAATTTTTGAAGCATTAGAAATGTTGAGTAGAAGAAAAAAATATTGAGAAAAATTATGGGAACTGTCCATATATGTTATATTTATAAGGAATAAGGGATTGTTTATAGAAATAACCTAACAACTAGAAGTCAAAACTATCAATACTGTTTATCAATTGATGAGAGTAAGATATAATATTAAGAGAATTGTTAAATTTTATATGAACTGTTGTACATGATTAAATCCTTGCTATCCCAATCATCATTAATCAAATGACAATGATGGATTGCATTAATTATTTTGGGATGGGAATAACTCTTATATGGAGAGTAAGGGTGGTGGAATCTTTCCAAAGGCTAATGGAGAAGCAGTATATTTTTCCTTATGAGGACTATAAAATTTCTTTAAGGTAAAAGATATATCCATATTATTAAAAAAATTGCAGCATTTCTAGATGCTACCAATTGTATACGATAGAAGGAAACAATTTTTTATTTACATAAAATTTAACCATAGAAGCAATGATAATAGGCACAATAAGCTTAAAGGTTCTTCAACTTAGTAATAGATTAGCATCATTAAAAACAAAACACATACCATTGCTAAACTAAAAAATATGTGCAAACATACAAGATTCTTATGGTTTCAGTAGATAAATTGATGGAGTGCAAATAATGCACCAAAATAGGCGAACTATATCATAATTATTCATATAAAATTTCCAAATATGGTAATGAGCTTGTTTGACAATATTTCATCTTTCATCATTATAATAAAAAATATTTACAAAGAATAATTAATTCATGCAAATGCTCATCATAAAATTCAAGAAAATCATATAATGCATTTTTTGAGCAATTTAATAACTTTAGCCTTTATAATGGATAAATCATAAAAAAGAACGGAGTCAATTGATGACTTATAGCTCACTCGAAATGGGGTGAATTGGATGAATTAAAAATTCATTTAGAAGTAAATTGTTCTTATTTAAATTTCAACAAAATGGTTAGGTAGATCTCATCATAAAAAACAAAATAATATGCAAAATAAAGTACACATTTAAAAAAATAAGTGATTAATTTTTATGCGTTTCGATTCAACATAGTTTTAATAGAGAACCGCAAAGGGGTTATCTTTCAAGTCAAACACATTTATAAGCTACCAAAATTCGCTTCCTCTCGGGTCAGATACTTGCCTGTAGAGAAAACATTTCAAATTATGTATGTTTCTTTAAATGTCACATGAATTTTTAGTTTTAGTTTCAATTTAGGATTTGAAATTATCAATATAAATTTTATGACATTACCATGTATAATATTACCTTGTTATGTGCATTCATATTATATGAAAGAAGTTTTATTATCTTCAAAATTTTTAATATTTTTGTTTTCAAAATTTGGAACCTCATTAGATTCTTGCACAAATGATATAATATTATGAGGACATCAAAAGGTGATATGACATTTTCTTTGACTTTTGTAACAAATAACCTTAATAGTCGATGCACCAAAGGATTGATCATATTTAATGCAATGATTTTTGGAGAATGTGGATATAGAATTTACCGAGATATGGATAACAGCTGATTTGATAGACCTGTTGTAGAATTGATAAACTGCTTGACACCATACTTCTGTTTTAATTTTAGGATGAGGATCATTTACAAAATTATTTATTTATACTTTTTCTTTCTTTTTGCAAAGCACACTTTTAGTTCAATTCTTTAATTTAATTTGAATATTCATTTATATTTGTTTGTCTTGTTTTTATCCAATTAGGAATATTTTTCAAGCTTAGGCGTGATTTGAAAGAGAATCAGTTGGATGAGGTTTAGTTAGGATTGAATTTGGATTCATGTTAGGCAACTAATTTTATGGGGGGATTTAAGGATTTGTTGAAAGATTTGAATAAAATTTGATTTAAATTTAAATTTAGATTTTTGAGTTGTTTAATGTAAAACTTTAGTAGATAGTTTATGAACTTTAGGAGTTGAGATGGTTGATAATTTGTGTTTCATTTTAATTCTAAAATTTAGTGGATTACAAAGGAAACGAAAACTACAAATTCTCAACATGTTGCTAAATTCTCAAAGCATTAGAGTTGTTAAATCTTCAAAATGGAAAATTAAGGAGCCAAAATATGGGTTATATGAATTTCAGAAGATGTCTCATAAATTAGAACTATTTCATCTATTAAGCATACACGAGATACCTCTCCCTGTATGTCTTCTGTAAGCATCTTTAGGATTTAAAACAAGAACTTCATATCTTGAAGTAATTTTATTATAATTGGGAACTCTAAAGTGACTCCATAATTACTTCTAATAATACTAGTTTGTTTTCTATCATATATTTCTTTATATTTTTTCTTAATGTGCATCATATCAATTTCTATGGTACTCGATCATATGAATTCTTATGATCCATAAAAAATATTTGATGATATTTTCCTTGTTATCTATACTTTTCTTAATTTTTTTCACACATAAGTTTTTCATTGTAGATCTTCCTTATTGAAAACTAAATTGATTCTTCCAAATNAATTTTTTTCACACATAAGTTTTTCATTGTAGATCTTCCTTATTGAAAACTAAATTGATTCTTCCAAATTGGCTTAAATCTTCTAGTCTACATTCCAGTCTGCAAATTTGCAAAAATAAGTCCCTAAATTTAAAAAATAAGTAAAGAATAGGGAAACAGAACAGAGAGTTTTTTTTTTTGAAAAATTATTTAAAATGTTTCAAACTTATGGGGTTACATGTTGGCCTAGGTGGAAGCTTTGATTTTTGTGGCTTATTTTTTATAGTGAGAATGAATTTAAATACGCCTCAAGTTGTCAAGGCGTAGCAGCCTTTNTTTTGAAAAATTATTTAAAATGTTTCAAACTTACGGGGTTACATGTTGGCTTAGGTGGAAGCTTTGATTTTTTGTGGCTTATTTTTTATAGTGAGAATGAATTTAAATACGCCTCAAGTTGTCAAGGCGTAGCAGCCTTTTAGTTTATTTTTGTTGAAAAAGCTCAAGCAGTCTCTTCATTCTCTCAAGCGAGTCAAATAGAAATATGATCAATTATAACATTAATTTATGTGCAAAATGTTACTAAGAATGATTTGAATATTTTTCTAACCAAATATAGCTTAATAAGAACCTAAATTAGTTTGACTCATAACATATTTTAATAGTTGGGTTGATCAGATATTAATTTGTTGAGCTTCATGTCTTCGTGAGTAGGTTTTGAAAAATTGATAATAGAGCCAATCTGAAAGCTTACACAGGCTTGTTTGAACAGCCCAAGGAAGCTTTGCCCATGAGTTGGATGCTATATACCATTTTGATATTTTCATATCTAGCGATTTAGCATTTTTTGTTATTTTTGTGTTTTTTAAATTTATTGTTTCTGATTTACAAATGCTTTTGAAGATTATATTCCACATTTTTTTTTACAGCAGTTGGAAAACTCTACTTCTATGATTTAACTCTCTTTTAATTTCAAACTTTTTAGTTTCATTTTCTTCAATTTGAAACGATATACGTTGTGCTGTTCTGCAAAGATTCGAGCTGTACCCGTTATTTATGGATATTGATTGGAAACGACAAAGAAACCAAATAACATGATAAAAAAAAAAAACTTTTGACATGGAAAACAGAATGCGAATGATGGGCATTTTTCTTTGTGCCTGACTGATTAATTCTGTTGTCATTGTTGCGTGATTGATGAGATGTCGACATACCTCTATTGAGAGCCTTTACTGTCCCCCTCTCCCTCCATCCCCCGCCCTTTATTTTTAGGCGCATTTACATATACAGACCACACAATTCTTATATTTGCATATCTAACACCTTAATACTGGAACTAGTTCAAAAATCAGCAGAAACAAAATCACTCTATTAAGCAAATGAATCAGGGTTACAGAACGCGGCTCAAAACGGAAATACGACACTACTACAACCTCCTCCGGCTAGGGCTGGAAGGGAAAACCCAATGACGGTGGTGGCGTCGGCACAGCTGTAAGGAGAAGCCGGAAGGGGAAGAATTTGGGGCTGTTTGGTAGGTTGGGGAGGAATTTAGCGGATGGTATGAGGGCTGGAGTGGATCGACAGGATAGGAGGCAGGGAGGGAAGGGGAAGAGGTGCTGGCGGGATGGTCTGGACAGTGGGAAGAGCTGCGGTTAATGGTTCGACTAAGTGCGGGGCAGTGGTTGGATCGGCGTACAGCATGGGCTGCTGCAGGGGGAGAAGTGTCAGGTGGGGTTTTGCTGCTGGATTGGGTCAGACACCAAATTATGCTGCAAGAAAAAGTGGTGGCTGGCCCAGTAGAAGGAGGGGTGGCCGACGACTATGAGAGGGGAAGGAGAAGTGGTAGGAAGGGGAATAGGAGAAGATACAACACTACCTTTGAGCATAGGTGACTGCTTCACTGGCGACGGCTGCCTGAAGGACGACTGCTGCCTGAAGGAAGATTGTTGTATGTTTTGTTCCTGTTGTCTTTCCATCTTCAAGGCTAGAGTTTGAAAATCTTCAAGTGATAAATAAGGCTGCAGCTGCACTACGTTGCTAATAGCGGGCTTCAGACCCCCCAGATAACGAGCTATGGTATGCTCCTCTTGCTCAACCAAATCATACCTCATATGCACCTGTTCAAACTGCTCCTTGAACTCCTCTACTGACAAATCCATCTGCTGTAGGTGGAGCCTCANCTGAGCATAGGTGACTGCTTCACTGACGACTGCTGCCTGAAGGACGATTGCTGCATGTTTTGTTCCTATTGTCTTTCCATCTTCAAGGCTAGAGTTTGAACATCTTTAAGTGATAAATAAGGCTGCAGCTGCACTATGTTGCTAATAGCGGCCTTCAGACCCCCCATATAACGAGCTATGGTATGCTCCTCTGGCTCAACCAAATCACACCTCATATGCACCTGTTCAAACAGCTCCTTGAACTCCTCTACTGACAAATCTATCTGCTGTAGTTGGAGCCTCAGAAATATATCCTGGTTGTAATGGAGTGGGATGTATTTCCTCAGTATTATTTTCTTCATCTTCTCTTGTCTTGTAATCTTATTGCTGCCTTCCCTTTTTTCTGTTACTGTAAGTTCTCCCACTACAAAGAGTCACTTTTTTTCAACTTGATAGCATCTAATTTGCCCCTCTTATCCTCTAACACATCCTTATACTCAAAGTTCCGTTCAACAAATTGCAACCAATCAATAAAGTTTTCTAGATCCATACCCCCATCAAACCCTTGCAGATCCACTTTGATGCGAAGTCTTTGTGCCCTCCAAAGGATATCTCCTCTTTGAAATTCTCCTTGTGGAAGAGATTCAGATACCCCTCTTGAGGCCTACTCTAATACTAGATTCTGAAACTCCGTGGTTTGTTTTCTACATCCTTGAAATTCTTCCTATGGAAGGGATTCAGATCCTCCTCTCTTTTTTCTCTTCGACTCTCTAGATATCGGTCGAGGGTAATATCCCATTGGATCATCTAATCAATTTCCACAAGCCTCTGCTGAAGGTGACAAACCTCTCTCTATATCTCTTCCCGGGTAGACTCAGACATATATCTTTTTGGTGACATGGTTATGGTTTGGGCTTTGTGAAAGTGGAAAGGATATTTGGTGGTAGGAAAGAATTTTTTTTTGCTTGTGGTGGATGCTAAGAAACCCTAATATAGGATTAGGGTTAGGCCATTAATTAGTTAAAAAATAAGTGGAAACAAAAGCACTTTATTAAACAAATGAATTTGGGTTATAGAACGTGACTCNGAAATGTATCGTGGTTGTAATGGAGTGGGGTGTATTTCCTCAGTATTGTTTTCTTCATCTTCTCTTGTCTTGTAATCTTATTGTTGCCTTCCCTTTTTTCTGTTACTGTAAGTTCTCCTACTACAAAGAGTCACTTTTTTTCAACTTGATAGCAGCTAATTTGACCCTCTTATCCTCTAACACATCTTTATACTCGAAGGTCCGTTCAATAAATTGCAACCAATCAATAAAGTTTTCTAGATCCATACCCCCATCAAACCCTTGCAGATCCACTTTGATGCGAAGTTTTTGTGCCCTCCAAAGGATATCTCCTCTTTGAAATTCTCCCTGTGGAAGAGATTCAAATATCCCTCTTCAGGCTTACTCTAATACTAGATTCTGAAACTCTGTGGCTTGTCTTCTACATCCTTGAAATTCTTCCTATGGAAGTGATTCAGATCTTCCTCTATTTTTTCTCTTCAACTCTCTAGATATCGGTCGAGGGTAATATCCCATTGGATCATCTAATCAATTTCCACAAGCCTCTGCTGAAGGTGACAAACCTCTCTCTATATCTCTTCCCGGGTAGGCTCAGACATATATCTTTTTGGTGGCATGGTTATGGTTTGGGCTTTGTGGAAGTGGAAAGGATATTTGGTGGTAGGAAAGAAAATTTTTTTGCTTATGGTGGATGCTAGGAAACCCTAATATAGGATTAGGGTTAGGCCATGAATTAGTTAAAAAATAAGTGGAAACAAAAGCACTTTATTAAACAAATGAATTTGGGTTATAGAACGTGACTCAAAACGGATGTCCTACACTACTACAACCTCCTCCAGCTAGGGCCAGAAGAGAAGACCCGAGGACGGTGGTTGCGTCGGCGCAGCAGCAAGGGGAAGAGGAAGAGGAAGGATTGGGGGTTGTTTGGTCGATTGGGGAAGGAATTTAGTGGGCAGTTTGGGGGCTGGGGAGTGAAGCGACAGGATAGGAGGTAGGGAAGTGGAGGAGTGCTGGGTGCTGGCAGGATGGTCTAGATAGCAGGATGAGCTGCTGTTAATGATTTGGCTGGTTGTGGAGTAGTGGTTGCATTGGCGGACAGCACGGGCTGCTGCAGGGAGAGAGACATCAGGTGGGGTTTGGCCGCTGGATTGGGTTGGACAGCAAACTATACTGCAGGAAAAAGGGGTGGCTGGCCAACCAGGAGGAGGGGTGGTCGGCGGCTAAGGGAGNATTTACTGCACACTACGTATTTGCATTAGGAATTGCCAGGTTTTTGAGCTGTGCCCATTGGGTTCTTCAGGTTTGTTTCAGTGCAGCCTTTCCTATCTAATAGAATTGTTTGTCTATTTCTATGTGTCTTCTTGTTATGTTGAACGGTGTAGTTCTGTGCTAGTTATGTTAATTTCAGTTTTTTAGCAGGTTTGTTAAATACAGTGCATTTTGCTTTGGCATATTCACTTTAGCATACTGAATGAATTTGTGGATTGGAGAACTTTAATGGTGGAAGGAAAATGTGGGCACAAAAAATTCGCACCCGGCCTCTCTCGAGATGAATGAGAGAGTTTTATGCTGAGGTTTTTGCTCAATTTTTCAAAAGGTAGATGACATTGTAGATAAAACACTACCTAGGGAATTTGAGGTCCTGTTGCGAGAATTTTCAAGTTTTGGCGTTTGAGTTTTCTCATAGGTGTAAGCCCCTATGATTAATTAGACCTACTGATAACGGAGGAAAACTTTCTATCAGAGCTAGTCATTAGAGTACTAATTACTCAGAATATAATAGTACCAAACTTAGATTTTGAATTATGAAATTTATGATCCCAAGTTTAGAGTTGATTGTGGGGGGAATGATGACGAACCTGATCAAGATATGATGATTATGTTGTTTTAGGTTGTCACGATCCTTGATCATTTTAGTTAGATGAGGTAGTTGATCCAACCTGATGGAATGAATGATATTTGTCAGCAATAATTAGCTGTTTCATCTAAGGGATCTTGTACACTTGAGATAATGTTTTTCTAAGGGGACAAATGGAAGTCAACCTTAACTAAAAAGAGGATTTGTGTTCTTTTAAGTATATCATATGATTTACCACTCAAAGGGGCATAGTTATTGGAAAATATAAGGACTATAAGTATGACCATAATATATTAAAGCGTGATGACTAAACCACTTAGTCGGATAGCTTTGGTCGTAACCACTTCTTTTGTAGAATTGATTGGCCAAATAATCCGAACAAATGAATCAAGCCACATATTTATTGATATATGAGTCAATGTGAACATTATAATATATTTGATTCCATTTTAGCTTATTATGAGCTTAAGTTAACATTGAATTTATCATTCTCTCCAAGCAATTGCAGACGGTGAATGAGGATTACTCTTTAGCTTTAACTGATAGCATTTTGCATGAATGTTTTGATATTTCTATTTTAAAATTTTGATTTTATAAACAAACCTATTAAGATGAGATTCACATTTAACACAACCTCCATCAGGGATAAAAGCTGTCATGTCATTCAAATTCATAATTCAAGGACTGATTTTGGTTTTTTTTTACTTGAAAGCTTGGTTTTATGAGTGGACCCCTCCGGTTGTTACTTGCATTCAACACGACCATCATCGGAGATTTGAATAGATTTGAATCTTATTGAGTTTTTGTCGCTTATAGAGAGTTGGGTTCATAAAGCTAAATTCATTTGTAATATTGTAGAACCTATCAATCTACCTCATTTGTAGAGAATCGGGTTCATGATTAACATTTAATTTGCATTCATGTTTTGATTATTCTGAAAGTCAATGAGAGGCTATATTCAAGCTCATCAAACAAATTGTCATGTTCCCAGCTATTCGGTTATTTGTACTTCTCATCTCATTCAGTGTAAAATGTACAAATGTTTAAGTATTCATCCACAATTCTCATTCACTGCTAATTAGATGATTTTAAAATTTTCAATTTTGTTTAAATTTTATAATTTGTTTCTTTCATTTTAATCATTTTTGTGCTCCTATTCTTTGTAATTCTATCTAAACCAAATTTCAACTGTCTCATTCAGTGCCATCTCCTTTTAAGGGGATGTTCACGCGTAATATAAACTTTCGCTTCCGTTCATGATCGGTAGTTTGCAACACTTGGTTGTTTGTCTTTTAAACTACCTGCCTAGAAAGCATGTATAGATCTTCTTGTACACGGGAGAGAAATACTTGATCTCCCTGCCATCGTGGAATAACATGAACGAGTATTTAATAGTTGTAGTTTTATGTGTAATGTTGGAATAACGTGCACAAATAAGTATGTTCGGGCAAATTTTTTTGTATTGTTGAAACAACACACAGGTATTTTTGCGTTTAAGTATTGTACTTGTGTGAGGCGAGGCAGCAAGTTTGGTTCGAGGCAAAGGCAAATACACTTTTTTTTTAATATATATTTTGCTCTTTTTTGTGATTTTTTGGCATCTTTCTAGAAAGAGAAGAGAGGAGGATATATTATTCTCTCTATTTAGAGAGAGAGGGAGAGGGAATGTGAGGTGAAAGGGAGTTTGGGTTTTACTTTGTTTACACGTGGAGAAATAGAGGGGCAGGTTGTTAGTTGGTTCGACGGCTGCAGTGAGGTAGGCTCATAGAGCTACATTAGGTGTGGATACTTGGGGATGGCAAGCTCGAGAGAGGATGTAGGGAAATAACCGGGTAGACTTGGATGGAGACAGAGGAGATGAGGAGCTTGTATTTACATAAATACCACTCAATTCCTATGTATTTACATATCTAAACACCTACAATTCAATTTTTCCATACCATAGCACCTTACCCATGCATGAAAATGTGTATTTTCACTTTTAAAATGATGGTATTTTTCATTTGATGCAAAAAAAAATGGGTGGTATAAATGTAAAAAGCAAGGTGTAGGGATGTTGCGAGCCATGCTTGAAGGTTAGGAAGAGTGAGAGTTGTTTGATGCGGTGGAATGTGATTGGTAGGATTTTTTTTTTTCCGAAGGTTTTCATATGTACCACTCAATTCCTATGTATTTAAATATTCTAAACTTTAATTTTTACATACATGCCACCTTCCTTATGCGTGAAAAGGTGTATTTAAGTTTTTGAAAGTTAAAATGATGGTATTTTTTATGCCTTGTAAAAAAANACATTATATGCTTTATATTTTCTGCTGAATGTGTTTATTTGTGCAGATTGTTGAGCCATTTACTGCACACTACGTATTTGCATTAGGAATTGCCAGGTTTTTGAGCTGTGCCCATTGGGTTCTTCAGGTTTGTTTCAGTGCAGCCTTTCTTGTCTATTTCTATGTGTCCTCTTGTTATGTTGAACGGTGTAGTTCTGTGCTAGATATGTTTCAGGTTTTTAGCAGGTTTGTTAAATACAGTGCATTTTGCTTTGGCATATTCACTTAGCGTACTGAATGAATTTGTGGATTGGAGAACTTTAATGGTGGAAGGAAAATGTGGGCACAAAAAATTCACACCCCGGCCTCTCTCGAGATGAATGAGAGAGTTTTATGCTGAGGTTTTTGGTCAATTTTTCAAAAGGTAGATGACATTGTAGATAAAACACTACCTAGGGAATTTGAGGTCCTTTTGCGAAAATTTTCAAGTTTTGGGGTTTGAGTTTTCTCATAGGTGTAAGCCCCTATGATTAATTAACCCTACTGATAGCGGAGGAAAACTTTCTATCAGAGCTAGTCATTAGAGTACTAATTACTCAGAATATAATAGTACCAAACTTAAATTTTGAATTATGAAATTTATGATCCCAAGTTTAGAGCTGATTGTGGGGGGAATGATGACGAACCTGATCAAGATATGATGATTATATTGTTTTAGGTTGTCACGATCCTTGATCTATTTAGTTAGATGAAGTAGTTGATCCAACCTGATGGAATGAATGATATTTGTCAGCAATAATTAGTTGTTTCATCTAAGGGATCTTGTACACTTGAGATAATGTTTTTCTAAGGGGACAAATTGAAGTAAAACCTTAACTAAAAGAGGATTTGTGCTCTTTTAAGTATATCATATGATTTACCAGTCAAAGGGGCATAGTTATTGGGAAATATAAGGACTATAAGTGTGACCATAATATATTAAAGCGTGATGACTAAACCACTTAGTCAGATAGCTTTGGTCGTAACCACTTCTTTTGTAGAATTGATTGGCCAAATAATCCGAACAAATGAATNGATTGCCAAGTCGCACCACCATTATCCGTTTACTTGTTGCCTATCAATTTCATGCCGATCACGCCCTTCCCTGTCCCCCCTAGCCTGCAATGCCTTCCCACCTTTATGCATGTCACACGTCTTCTCTCTCTCACTTTTGTCGCCTCTCTATCCTCATATCCATCCACCCTCTCACACATCTCCCTTGCTGACCTTGTGTGAGTCGTCGAGAAGATACAGACGAGAAAGAGAGTTTTTTTAAATGCATCCCATTAAAAAGACAACAATTTCATTGCATTTAATTTACATCCAATCAAACAACTAATACATGCATTCTAATTACTCTCTCTTTCTAATATGCATATATCTAAATGTGCATTTACATACATACCAATCAATCCGCATGCATTTCATATCTGACATCCAAACTTTACTTTCTTTTTTTTAATATTTGTATCACTCAAATCTTTAGTATCACATCGAAAATACCTCTATATTCAAACTCCTAAAATGTAAAAATTAAAGTATAGTTGTTAGACATGTAAATACATAGGATTTTAGTCGTAATGTATGTAAATCTTCCATTTTATGTGGTTTTATCATTGAAACCGGTGCACTTGCTGCAGGTATTGGACACAAGGGGAAGATTGCTGACTGCTCTTGGATACGGCTTGTGGCCATCAATGGTTCTCCTCTCTGAAATAGTCCAAACATTCATCCTTGCTGATTTCTGTTATTATTATGTGAAGAGGTAAGATCCATTTTAAATTATAATCATACAGTGAAATCATTTCTTTTATATATATATATATATATATATATATAT
>JXCR01147932.1:192172-204997 GCA_002079205.1 Phalaenopsis hybrid cultivar
AAGAAAAAAGTGATTGTCCCTGACTCTTTTAGGGGTGGCCTATTTTAGTCCCAAAGTCTATAAAAGTTTCAATTTAGTCCACAAATTCTAAACTCTTTCAATGAGAGCTAAAATAATCCTATCTAGAGACTATTTGTTACCAGAGTTAACCAAACAACAGTGAAAATAACTATTATTGCTGAATTCAAATAGAAAAGTACAAGAGAACAATGTAGAAATCTGAAATGTAACAAACAACAAGACAATACTAGCACTAGGGTTGAAACTGGGGTGCCCGTGGTGCCTGCTAGGGGTTTGGACCGCCGGAGAGGCAGCAAAAGTGGTGGTTAGTGGCTGGATGGTGGGGTGGCAGCAGTAAAAAAGAGGTTAGAAACTACAGGAATATCAGGACAGCTTGCTATCTTGGGTGACGGCAGTAAGGACTTCAAAGCAGGAGTGGCAGTGTCAGGAACAACAAAGGGTTAGCTGTCCCGGGGCCCTGGAAGGTGGGAAAATAGAAGTCGGACAAGTGTCTGGGGACGGCAGCAGTATGGAGGGGGGGGAGGATGGCTGGTAGGCTCGAAACTGCAGAAAAACAACAGCTCCTTTCTGTTATGGGCAGCAGCCTCAAGGGAGGATGACGGGAATCGATGTGGGAAGGATGGGGAAGGGTGGAGGAAAGATAATCACCAACTCGGGAGCGAGATATTACAANAAATGCTGAAACTTTTTCTCTTCTGCAATGGTGAGAATAAACAAGATAGAAAGCAGATTGCAGAAAGAAATTCTATTTGGTCACAAAGAACCAAACTATTGTCACAGATATTCTCATTTGTTTGCTCTTTTTCCCTAGCCATTGGAGCATGGACGGCTACACTTTTTTAAGAAAAAAAATCAAATTTTAGTCCTCCATTTTTTATCTCAACAACAGCTGCATTCATTTAAGGTTATCTAATAGAAGCATGTGTGAGTGTATAATGCAGCATAAATGGTGACACTATACACTTCAGGGAGATAAAACTGAAGATGCAGTAGACTACACTTATCAAATCCATTGAAAGAAAAATAAAAGAACAGTAACATGCAATTGGAACATGGGAGGAATCAAACTCACCTTCCCGGCGATTCCGTCGACAGAAGTCCCGCCGGCAAAGAGAATACCGTCCTGAATGCAGAGAGCATGAATGGTTTGTTTGCCCAACAATTTCCTCGTCCCTGAATAAAATGTATTTGAAGTACCCCTCTTCAGATCTACTTCCTGCATAACAGTCCAACAAGTCATCAAACAATAGAATGTCTAGATTTGCAAAAATCACATTAGTTGTATTTTTCTCAAGATAAATTCTTGCAAAGAGACCTGGATGCTGTAGCCAGTGCAGCCACAATATAAAGTTTCGTTAGTCATGGCGACGCATTTCACATTTTTGTTGACGTTGACTTGCTTTGGAATGCCAATCCCGTTGAAGATCTGATATAAGTGTAAGACAGATTTTGACGGCCATAATTGCCGATAATAATAAGGCAAAAGAAAGAAAAAAGTGATTGTCCCTGACTCTTTTAGGGGTGGCCTATTTTAGTCCCAAAGTCTATAAAAGTTTCAATTTAGTCNCGTGTAAGACAGATTTTGACGGCCATAATTGCCGATAATAATTATAAGGCAAAAGAAAGAAAGAAGTGATTGTCCCTGACTCTTTTAGGGGTGGCCTATTTTAGTCCCAAAGTCTATAAAAGTTTCAATTTAGTCCACAAATTCTAAACTCTTTAAATGAGAGCTAAAATAATCCCATCTAGAGATTGTTTGATACCGGAGGTAACCAAACAACAGTGAAAATAACAATTATTGCTGAATTCAAATAGAAAAGTACAACAGAACAATGTAGAAATCTGAAATGTAACAAACAACAAGACAATACTAGCACTAGGGTTGAAACTGGGGTGCCNCAATGAGAGCTAAAATAATCCTATCTAGAGACTATTTGTTACCAGAGTTAACCAAACAACAGTGAAAATAACTATTATTGCTGAATTCAAATAGAAAAGTACAAGAGAACAATGTAGAAATCTGAAATGTAACAAACAACAAGACAATACTAGCACTAGGGTTGAAACTGGGGTGCCCGTGGTGCCTGCTAGGGGTTTGGACCGCCGGAGAGGCAGCAAAAGTGGCGGTTAGTGGTTGGATGGTGGGGTGGCAGCAGTAAAAAAGAGGTTAGAAACTACAGGAATATCAGGACAGCTTACTACCTTGGGTGACGGAAGTAAGGACTTCAAAGCAGGAGTGGGAGTGTCAGGAACAATAAGGGGTTAGCTGTCCCAGATCCCTGGAAGGTGGGAAAATAGCAGTCGGACAAGTGTCTGGGGACGGCAGCAGCCGCAGCAGTATGGAGGGGGGGAGGATGGCTGGTAGGCTGGAAACTGCAGAAAAACAAAAGCTCCTTTCTGTTATGGGCGGCAGACTCAAGGGAGGATGATGGGAATCGATGTGGGAAGGATGGGGAAGGGTGGAGGAAAGATAATCACCAACTCGGGAGCGAGATATTACAAGAGCACCACTCGAAACCTTACATACAGCCCTAGAAGTGAAAAGAGAGATGCCAATGGCTCTCCCAAAACAAACACAAGAAAGAATGAATCATAAACCAATAGGAAAAAATACATATATCCCCATATAAATAATAGTGGGCCTCCTTTTGAAGGGAGGCGGTACTCCTTGGGTTCGAGGACCAATCGGCCATTGCAATGCTTGGACTGGTTCGGTCCAGGTCCGGGACAAAGGTGCAGACTCATCTATAGATGCCCCGCGTCATTATTTCAACCCATATTGAAAAATATTAAGGACTAATTTAGCAATTTTATAGACACTTGGGACTAAAATGATTCATTTTAATAATCAAAGTACAATTTTAACACTTTAATCCAAAAGAAAGCACTGACCTTTGCACTTGTTCCTTGTGTTGAGAAACACAAAGTACCGGCATTAGCAGTTAAGCAGTGCACAGGATCTTTCATGTCATAAACCTGAAGGCTATGAATTTCTGGTTCAGTTGTCCAGACCTATAAAATGAAAAAAAATATTAGAGACAAAATGCTCCAGATTATTGATACGAGTAATTTGGTGGTACCAATAGTCTTAAACCAAATGAAGATTGGATCGAATGTGGATTGCATTGAGAACTAAAAATCAACAATTTCTTCAAACCAAATTATTTATTTATTTATTTTATTTGATACAATCGGCACATTTTTCATGTCAATATGAATAAGTTCCTACAATTTTCTCATCATAGGAGATGAAGACTAACATCCTCGGAAGTAAAGTTAACAAATGGATGCGTGGGAATGATATTTTCAAAACTAAGTGATTTTGAGAAAAGCAAGCAAAATTAAACTGAAACATCCAAAGTAGTATGGATGACTACAATTGGTAGCAATACTTCTTTCCCAAGTCAAGTATATTTATAGTGGNGATTGGTAGCAATACTTCTTTCCCAAGTCAAGTATATTTATAGTGGGACAAAGCTTCTGCCAGGTCCTCTGAAATATATCATTTCAGATCCATCAGAATTTGATCAAGAAGTCTTCAAGAAAATCAAGTTTTTGGAGCTATGCTATTGCAAACAGCTAGGAGCCAACTTTCAATGAGAGTTTATGATATTTTGGTTATACAATTCCATCAACACCGGACCTCTCTAAATTCTTGGAAATACTTGATTCACAACTAAAATATTGTAAAATTTTAGAAGCTTCACTAATTTCAAAATTAAACGAAAATCAAGCTGTGATTTGTGTCCCTTATGCAGGCTTGTGTAAAGATATTTAAGCATAGAATATTATTATATTCCTTCTTAAGTACAGCAGCTACAGTTCCAAATGTGTGGCTTCAGGTTTTACATACAAAGTCGGCACCTGTATATATTGAATATTTCCCAAAGGCACGAGCCAGAAAGTAACAGGAAAAATCCTGTGAAGTGGGCAGATTATTGATCAGCCTTCCCTTCCATCAACCAATCGAGATGAAGAGCATTAAAATATTGGGGCATTTGCATAAATACCATACAATTTTTATGTACTTACATATCTAACACCTAAACATTCATATTTACACACAGACACACCACTCCAATCTTTAACATCATTTCAAAAATACCGCCATATCATTTTTAAAGTGAAATACTCATTTTCATACATAGGTTTATGGCACTAAGGTGCTATATATGTAAATATCAAACTTGGATGATAGATATGCATTAGATTATAAATTATATCCCTACGTTATTATTACTTATTAATTGATTTTATTTCTTGATTATGTATTTTATGCTTCATTTTGTTTTATGTTCTCTCTTAGTTATTTTATTTTATTTTTATTAGTATCCATTATTATGCCTATTATAATTGAGTTTAAATACCCCTTTGTTGAGAAATTAAGACGAAGAAAAATAAGAATCGACACAAATCCAGAAGAACACAAAGAGATTTACGAGGCTCGGCAAAAATGCCTACACCCTCGAGAGCAGAGCGGCGACTTTCTTTTCAATTTTCAGAAAAAAAGTACATAATACAAGATTCATAATCTCAGAGACTCAGAGAGTCTCCAAGGGTTACAAACAAAACATATATATAACCCTATAGTACAATATTTATTTACTTAAATTACCCTTATACCAAACAGCGGGGTGTTGTCCCCGCACCTCAACCCACATAATAAAACTCCCCCGATTGGATAGATCCTTCCGCTCCACTCCACTCCAGCATTTGTCCAATTTATGGTATATGAGTCAACAAATCTTCACCTTGGCGAATATCCAGCCCCTTATGAGAAAATACATCATAGAGTTTCTTATGCACTAATGTGGGTTGGGCCACAAATCTTTTTAAATAATCCCTTAATTAAGTTTCTCAGAAAAAGGATTTTTCCTTCATTAAATTTTTCTTAATTAAATTTTCCCAGAAAACCTTTTCCTTAAACTTCCAAGAAAAACTCCGCCTCCGCTTTTCAAAAAAGCTACGTTTTTCTTCTATAAAAGACCCGCTTTCCTTCTCAGAAAAGTTCCGTTTCCGCTTTTCTTCTAGAAAAGCTTCGTCTCCGCTTTCCTTCCAGAAAGCAATCTTTCATTTCCCAAGTTCAGCAACATATTTCCCTTTTCTTGCCTTTCCCGAGTCCTAGAATATCTCCGGAATATCTTCGTGTTAAATTTCCTTTTCTTTCTCCGCAGCCTTCAACAAAGAAATCAAATCGGAAGCCTTCCCTTCCAATTTTCGCCTCCCATTCCTTCTATTTCCTACGCCTCCAACAAAGGAAATTTGGGCCAGTAAAGGAAATTTCCTGAGAAGGAAGCGAATCGGAAGATTACCCAATTTCACCTCAACTTCAAAAGAAAATATTTCCTTTCCGTACGCTCGACTGCCTCCCGCGCCCAGGCTAAATCCCTTCCGTCGACGTTGCTTCATGGTCTCAAACCTCCTGTCGGGCGAATGAAGCCCGTGCGAAGCTTCGCCTGCTCTCCCGCGAGTGATTCTGAACCGCTCCTCTGGGAACTGACTGCTCGCAAACCTGGCCTGCCGCAAACTTGCCTCGGCCGAATTCACCGAAGCCAGAAAAACTCTGAATCCTCCTCTGTCTTTCCTCTACTCAACCGTCCGAAGCCCAAAGCCCCCTTCGTGGTTCCACCGATCACGGAATAACAAAAACCGCACCTTGATCTTCCTTCTAACAAAATCTTCTTTGTTTCTGCGCCGCCGAAATTTTTCTTCCTTGATGCCCTAGAACCTCGCTCTAATACCACTTGTTGAGAAATTAAAGCAAAGAAAAATAAGAATTGACACAAATCCAGAAGAACACACAGAGATTTACGAGGTTCGACAAAGATGTCTACATCATCGGGAGCAGAGCAGTAACTTCCTTTTCAATATTTAGAAAATAGTACAGAATACAAAATATAGAATCTTAGAGACTAAGAGAGTCTCCAAGGGTTACAAACAAGACATATATATAACCCTATATTACAATATGTAATTACTTAAATTACCCCTGTACCAAATCGAAGGGTGTTGCCCCCGCACCCCCAACCCACATAATGAAACTCAACCGATTGAACAGATTCTTCCCTCCACTCCGCTCGTGGGCTCCGCTCCAGCATCTGTCCCATTTATGGTATATGGTCATACCTAACACCCTCCTACTATCAATTAAATTATGCTGGTCTATTCCAAATCTTAACATGATACTAGAGCCAAACCCTAAATCCAGCAGCCCCCAGCCTCCTCTATCGGTTCCTATAGCCGCCTCCTTTTCCTAGCAGTCGACATCCTTGCACGATCAAACCGCCAGCCTCCTTCTCTGCAACACAGTTGGCCTCCTTGCAGGTTCAAGCAGTCAACCTCCCTGAAGCATCGCCTATCTGCCCAGCATGGTATCCCCAACTACTTCTGCCACTTCAGAGTTGATCTGCAGGAAGAGTTTTTGTCGTTGATTTGCTTCTGCCACAGATCTACAGAGAGCTTCTGCTCGCTGATTTGCTTGTCGCTGATATGCAGAAAGAGCTTCTACCTGCTCATTTACTTTTGTGGCTGACATATAAGAAAGGTTCCTATTACTTGCAACTTCCTCTATCGCTGATATGCAGGAAGGGTTCCTGCTACCTGCAATTTCTGCTAGTATATTTGATTCTCGTGATTCTACCAAAATTTAACAATGACTCACAACAGCATATCATTTGCCTTTGTCAAAATTATAATTGATTCTTTCAATGAATCACCCTCGGAGAAGTTGTTGATTTCACCGGAGGATTGACTTCAAACCCTACTTCAGTGCAGATTGGGGGAGCGGATACCGACATAAATTTCTTGATCACAACTCATAAGTTGAACGAAAACAACTTCCTCCAATGGTCCCAAGCAGTCTCTTTGTTCATCAAAGAATGTGGGAAGTTTGGTCACCTCACAAATATGATTTGTGAGCCTCCAAAGACAGAACCGACATACGGAGCTTGGGAATCGAGAACTCTATATTCATGTCATGACTGATCAACTCCATAGAAACATTAATTGCACGTTCGTACTCCTCCCCTCAGCCACTGCTCTCTGGATGGCTGTCTGTGATACATATTCGGATGTAAAATATTCCAGCCAACTCTATGAAGCATCTAAAAAGATTCGGGAGGCAAAACATGGGTCAAAAACTGTGAACCAGTACTATAATGACCTTATTGCATTATGGATGAAATGCGACCTATATTACGACTACACGTGGGATTCTCTGGCCGACTTATCCCTCTTCCAGAATATCGTAGAAAATGATTGTATGTTCTGATCCTTGCTGGCCTTAACAAATACCTTGATGAATTTCGGGGCCATATTCTTGGTCGGGATCCTTTTCCTTGCACTCGTGCTGCCTTCACTAAGAATCGTCAAGAAGAAAGTAGGAGACTTGTCATGCTTAGGTGATTCTAGCCCTTTAGATGAATCGTCCACCTTGGTCTCAAATAGTGCTCAGCCTTCGTCTATGACACCTCGAATCGGTCACTCCACTTGTGATTAATATCACAAGCCCAACCACACTCGGGACAAGTGTTACAAACTTCATGGAAAGCCGACTTACAAACCCTTGGCCAGATCTTCTAATGCCAAGGGACTCACGATGACCAAACCAGACATGGCTCAACAAAATCCTGCCTGTAACATCCCAGAATCCTCCAAATCCCTAAAAAAACAGATGGAACAATTGATTAGGCTTCTTGGAGCCAATCAAGTCTTTGTGGGTCCATCGACCTCACATGTCCGATAAGGTATTCTTTGTATAGCTCTTATAGTTTATTCTTCCTCTAGTCCATGGATTATTGATTTAGGTGTCACGGATCATATGACTGGGTGCTCGCAAGCTTTCTCGAATTACTACCCTTGCTCTGGAAAAAAATATCGTCAGAATTGTCGATGGATCTTGCAACTACATTGCTGGTAAAGATTTGATCGTACTAACAATCAATATAACACTAGGGACCTTCTCGCACTCCCAGCTACACCAATAAACAGTGATTCTTGAACTTATTTGATAAACACACTCAAATGACATGGGTATGAATTTTAAAATACAAATCGGAAGTCGTTGTGACTTTCCAAAACTTCTATACCTTTATCTTAACTCAATTCAAAACTCTAATTCAAGTCCTTAGAACCAACAATGACCATGAGTTTTTTAACTCTATTTTGAGTGATTTCTTAGTAAGTAAAGACATCCTCCACTATAGTTCTTGCACGGACACTCCTCAGCAAAATAGTTTAGCCGGGAGGAAAAATCGTTACATCCTCGTTGTTGTTTGTTCCATCATGTTCCAATCCAATGTCCCAAAATATTTTTGAAATGTTGCATTCTAACTGCCACTTATCTCATAAATAGTCCCCTATAAAATTCACAACTTCCAAACCTCTTAGTCGTCCTGGTGTCAAGCTCCTCGCAACCGGTTCATCTCCTCTTTAGATCCCAAATTTTTGGATGCACCGCCTTTGTTTGGAATATTGGCCCTACTAGAAGTAAACTTGATCCCAGATCCATAAAATGTATCTTCCTAGGTTATTCCACAACTCAAAAAGGGTATCGATGACTTGATACGATCACAAACAAAATTTATGTAAGTGTTGATTCCTCCTTTAAAAATGTTCCCTATTTCTCTAGCTAGGTCTCTAGTGAGGGGGAGCTTGAGTTTCCCGACACTGTCCCTTATCCTACTCATATGGATAGTGCCCTCATTGTTCCCACCACCGAGGAGTCCCCTGTCCCGTTGAGTGCACCATCTCCTCCTCCCATTATCCGTGTTTACGCTCGGCACACCAGTCCCAATGCTCCAACTCAGGAGCACGCTACCTCATCATAGGATCTTGAGTACACTCTAGGCGACATCCTCAACACAACCCATCCTCCGAATGAAAAGGTGTGTTCTCCGAGCAAGGTACTCAATCAGACACTCTCTCTATTCTATGGCAAAATATGTGTCTTTCCACAGTTTATCACCGACCTACAGAGCATTTGCTACTGCCACGACGAACCATCGGAACCCTGCTACTATTGAGGTTGCTCTTGTTGATCCAACCCGAAAAACAACATTAATGAAAGAGATGAATGCCCTTCAACGGAACCATATGTGAGATGTCGTGGACCTTCCTCGGGATAAGAAAGCTTTAGGGTGTCGATGGATTTTTAGCACCAAGTTCAACTCTGACGGGTCTTTTGAACGTAACAAGTCAAGATTGGTCATCAAAGACTACTCACAAACCTATGGAGTTGAATATGAAGAGAGATTTGCTCCAGTGATTAAGTTAAACACTATTTGGGTCCTGTTGTCACTTGCAGTGAATATGGATTGACCTTCATTCCAACTAGATGTCAATAATATATTCTTGAATGGTGAGCTGACAAAAGAGGTGTACATGTCTATTTCTTCGGGTTTTGATTCTAGTGCCTTCAGAGGACAAGTGTGTGGATTAAAAAAGTTCCTTTATGGGTTAAAACAGTCCCCAAGAGCTTGGTTCGACAAGTTCAAAACAGTGGCCATCGACCATGGTTTTAATCAAGCTTAATCGAAACACCCCTCTTCTTCTGACAATCCTCCAATGGTCAGGTAGGTATCCTTATTGTTTATGTTGACGATATTGCTCTTACAGGCAACAATCTTCCAGCATTGGAGTTCTTAAAAGACATTTTGACCTCATTTTTTGTTGAGGCCTAGTTTTTCCTTTTTAGTAGCTTAGAGTTTAGCTATAGCACTTTCATGTTGACTATTCCTAGAGGACTAGAAAAGGAACCCTCACCAATAGAAAGTCTAAACCTTTCTTTGCTCAACTTGAAGTTCCACATATTAGTCCTAACCTCTAGCACTTAGTAGGTGAGATCGGTATGAAGGAGCTCAAGGGAAGTCCCTCATAGGATAGTCAAACCTTAGGACTAACCTTGGGTAATCTGGTTTTGGTGGAGCTAACTCACACACACACTACACCTCTCACATACCCTAAAACCCTAAGACCCCTTTACTTGGTCCCCTGACTTCTTTTGTAAAGCTCATATGGACGACCCTATACCCCTAGACTTTGACTAAGAGGGTTAGAACCAACATATTGAGCATCAAAATGAGTCATCACATGGCTCCTATTGGTTTGGTATGGTTTCATGGCTTGTTGGCCCATTTTAGCCCAAAATCTCAAAATTACCAAAATACCTATAAAACCCTAATTTTTGTCAAAAATCTCAAAATTATCCAAAATACCCAAATTTGTCCAAATATCATATCAAATCACTCCCCACTACCTAAATTGACCAAAATTTGCCAAATTTTCAAAATATCCCAAAAAATTGCCAAAATTATCAAAATGCCCCTCATGACCTAAAAATTCCAAAAATTCCCAAAAAATCTAAAATCATCCCAAATATTCCCAATTTCAATTTTTGATCATCAATTTAACCAAATTTGACCAATTTTATCTAATTTGACCAAAAGCCCCAATTTGCCCTTAAAAGCCCAAATGTTTCCAAATTAGCCTTAATCTTAGCCCAATCTCGCCCAATTTCAATTCTAAACAAAAAATCACCATCCCCAATTCTATTTTAAATAAAATTCAAACCCAATTTGATCTAATTGAAAGCCCAATTTCATTCAAATCAAAAAGACCCAATTTTGACCATATGCCTAAATCCACCAAATTAGCCCATCAATTCAGTTCAAAATCACTTGAAATTTTATCAAGCCTTCATGACATATTCCTACACCAAACTCAACATTTAATTAGCCCAAAATCAATTTCCATTTTAAAAGCCCAAAACCCACTACATTTAATTTCAAAAGCCCAAGTCCAAAACCCACATGACAATTATTTCCTTCCATCGTTCATTTGATTAAAATCATTCCTAAAGTCCTAAATCCAAAATCAAATCATTCCAAATCAAACATCATGCCAAACTCCACCAAAATATTTTAAAATTCCAAAAATCCCTTCTCATGAAAGTTGACCAAGCCAAGGACAAGCCNCAGAATATATCCTTGACCAAGGAGACATGAATATTGGGATGCAAACCTATAAATACTCATATGGATATTAATTGACAAACATCAAAAGGATAAAACCACAACTGAATAAGAGAGGTATCAAAGAATTGTGGGAAAACATATTTATTTTCACATACAAGACCTAACATTGTTTTTTTTTTGTGGGTACGATGAGTCAACATATAAATGATCCAGATAAAGATCATTTAGAAGCAGGTTTTCGAATCCTAAGGTACCTACAGATGGCTCCAAGACATGGATTGATATTTAAGAAGACTGAGAATCAGGACATTGAGATCTACACTGATGCTAGGTAAGCAAAAGAACTGACTGATAAAAGAATTAGCACGAGTTATTGTTCATTTGTATGGGATAACCTTGTTACTTGTAGATGTAAAAAAGCAAGTTCTGGTGGCAAGAAGTTGTACAAAATTTGAGTATCATGCCCTGGCCCTATGAATTTGTGAAAAGATTTGACTAAAGAAACTACTGGTGGAATTTCATGTGGAAAACAAAAGAATTATTATATTGTTCAGTGATAATCAATCAATCAGTCATCAATATTTCAAGGAATTTGACACATCATTATCAAACGAAATATATAGAGATTGACAGACATTTCATCTTTGAGAAGGTCAATAGAGGGGTTAATCAGCTAAGTTATATCGCAACACAGTATCAAATTGATGACATTCTTACTAAGGCTCATCCTCGGCACCACTTCTGTGATTTAAGTAACAAGTTTGAAATATATGATAAATACAATCTAACTTTGTCATACATCTCAAACTTGAGAGAGAGTGTTGATACACATTCAGTTTAGAAGACTGTTGTTCCACTATTATATTTGATAGGACAAAATTATTCTCTCATAATTATCCATTATTTTGTTTTTANGAGAGAGTGTTGATACACATTCAATTTAGGAGACTGTTGTTCCACTATTATATTTGATAGGACAAAATTATTCTCTCATAATTATCCATTATTTTGTTTTTATTTTTCCTTTTTATCAGATGATTTGATTTTTCCTCCTATTGTATGAGGTAGTTTGAGTTATATATATATATTTGTTATTTGCTTAATGAAAAATTAGAGAGTTTATTCCTCCCAAAAATCTATATTTACAGGTGCTATTCTAACCTCCTAAGGATTGTCACATATTTAATGCTTTATCTTATTTCATGCCATACACTTTCGCTTGATTTGGCTTTACTTCCTACAATTGAAATAAGCCATGTTTCTGCCCACAATTTTTCTTAATAAAAAAATACTTTCACTATTGATCTCCCCCTTACAACAAAATCTCTCACCCTACTTTTCTTCATCAACACCCTCATGTCGCATAATTTCATAAAAGTGAGTTATTTACATGTTCTACGCTTCCTAACAACTATGTTCTATAATATGGTACGATGAAAGTGCTTATAAAAGAGAGAATACAAAAATAACAAAGTTCGATCCACATCAAAAATATTCATAGAAAAAATTCTCAAATCACTAATAATTGAACTAAGATAATTCAAATGCAATCTAATTGGAATGTCATCCTACAAACACAAACAGTACACTACATATTTTTTATATAGTTTGTTGAAGTTTTTTTTTTATCATGAAAGAGAATTCCAAATTGTATATGCAGAGTTCTTCTTCATTTCTCCATCAATTAAAGTTCCCCCATTACATTTTAACATGAGTTTTAACCGAGGAAATTAATTACGAGACAAGGGATTAACTTACAGCGCCATTTCCAGGCCCGCCACAATAAATAGTGTTTTTACCCATTGCAAGAAACAGTGGCTTCGCAGCAAGG
>JXCR01147932.1:216214-236889 GCA_002079205.1 Phalaenopsis hybrid cultivar
ACATAGCTAGGCTAGTAGTAATTTAATTTAACTTAGCCATTAACTCTCGATGATATTCTTTTATCATGAAGTTCTTTTGGGCACTTCTGCAAATTAACAACTTTGCCTTATCTCTACAAGTGCTATTCTCAATTATATCCCCTCCGCCTTGACAAATAAAAAATTTAAACCTAACATATCTATACATAACTTTATTTCAATATAATATTGAATATTAACTATAGATATCACACCTAAAAAAATTGCATATTCTAAACTTAGTTCTTGTTCTACTAATCCCAAGTCACCTAACTTTTAAACATCTACATTCTTCTAAAATAGAAGTAACATGAAGAGAATATTTGCAAGATCTTTCCCTTCAACTATTATTCAATTAATAAAAACATTATAATGATCATCATTTCCATTATCAAAAAAATTTTATTTTATGTTTTTTTAGTATGAAATATCATCTTCACACATCTAGAGTTTCTATGATAGCCAACTATTAAAATAATGGACAAAAAATAAAAAAGATTAACTTCAAATATTTAAATAAAGGAAAGATAACTGAAGCATATCAGAATCAAGATAAGAAAAGGTTTATGATGTATAAGAAAACGTTATTTACTCACATGTGAAGACGAGGGAAGCATGGTAATAATAACATCACTTGACTCTGCCACTTCAAAAGGCGTTTCTACGGTGGATATTCCACAATCTGAAAACTTCTTCATAGCAGTCTGATCACTGCAAAAGATCCAACCACAGTGACTTTGTTGTTTTAAAAAGAATTTGGAAATGAAATGATACTGCTGAAAAGCATGGTTAGAGGTGACGTGTAAATGGAAAAATATATTATTCAGCTCAACAACCAGTATATTCCTATTAAAATGAATGTTCAGCAATATCAAAAGTGCATTTTGAATCCTAACATATACAAAAATCAAGCAGGAACCGGTCAAGTTATAAAAAAGTGCTCAATCGCGAATCAAGTATACCTGATACTAGAAACATAAGCATAACCTCATTTCGATCACATAATAAAAAACTAAACCATTAAAACCAGAAATAATTGAGCATATCTTCTTCAATTTTTGTAGCATGATTGTTGGCTTAAGGATGCATTATTAAATCCATTGTGAGGAACATAAGAAGTCACATTCAGAAAAATATTCCTTGCGAAGGATCAAAAACTGCATTTTTTTGCACCAAAATATGCATTTGCATAACAGATAGAAAACGATGAAAATTTATTTAATTGTTTGCATTATAATAAGAGAAACAATTCATTGATCTGATTATGATAGCAGAAGCATCAATACAGGATTTTAAGGAAAACATCATTCTTTTGCAAAAGAATAAGAGAACTTTACATGTCATTGACAGTCAGTTTGTACCCANCTTCTATAATATGGTGCGATGAAAGTGCTTATAAAAGAGAGAATACAAAAATAATAAAGTTCGATCCACATCAAAAATATTCATAGAAAAAATTCTCAAATCACTAATAATTGAACTAAGATAATTCAAATGCAATCTAATTGGAATGTCATCCTACAAACACAAACAGTACACTACATATTTTTTATATAGTTTGTTGAAGTTTTTTTTTTATCATGAAAGATAATTCCAAATTGTATATGCAGAGTTCTTCTTCTTCATTTCTCCATCAATTAAAGTTCCCCCAATTACATTTTAACATGAGTTTTAACCGAGGAAATTAATTACGAGACAAGGGATTAACTTACAGCGCCATTTCNCGAATATGTAGGGGCTGCCTCTAGAATCCTATTTAACAGATAGATGACTCTAGGTTTAAAGAACTAACAAGGATGTCAATTACTTAAATAAGGGAGATTGTGATATCCTTAAAGTACATGAAAGTTGAACTCTTAAACATCGAGGCGTCTTTTGGTGTAACAATTAGAGTTCATAAAGAAATTCCAAAGTTTAGTGTGCTCGTGTTGGGACACTCCTTGGATGGGTGACCGCCTGGAAAGTTACACCATTGAGACAAAACCTTGAGGCCTCTAGCTAAAGAGGTCAATATGTCGATGGGTGAGAGTTCAGCTTCATTGTAAGCTTTAAGAAAGAAACAAAAATAATTATCAGCAACACAAGTAAACGAGCAAATAGAATATATCTTGTATTTCAACTATAAAGTGGTTATTTTCTAAATGAAAAAAATATTGGGATTGTTTGGTTGCAAGTAGAATTCTGCTAAAATAGTATTTAGTAAATCTTATAAATTCATATTTATTAAATCCAGATGTTGTTAAATCCCGAAAAACTATTTGGTAATGTTGAGGTTAAATTTAATAAAACTCTTTGAACTATTTGTCAACTTGTTTCAGAATTTAAATATATTGATTTAAATAGGATTTAAATATCTAATGTTGAAGATAAAAATTAGAATGTTACCATAAAATTGCCTAAAATTCTTCTACTACTAAATATATTCATAAATAAATGTTATAAGCTAAGTTAGAAATTTGNCCAGAAATATCAACATATGTTTGTTTTTGGAGTAGAATGGCACTATTCATTCCAAATTTGGGAGCTTACCATCATAACTGCAGGGAACTGTATCCATGACAATGTAAGGGTCCAACAATCCGATTTCAGAAAGAAACATAATACTAATGGGATAAAAAAGCAACAAAAGGACAAGGAGCTTCTAAAGTAAATGTTAGATAAGAGAATTGGAACAGTGCATGATAAATGATATAGCATTGAAGTAGACTCCTCATCTTCATCATTAATCTTATACCAAGTATTGGGGATTAGCTTTATGAGCCTTTATTATTCATTCATTATTCTTAAGTATTGTATGAAGTGTTAAAACTAATCTCCACAAAACATTTTGAAAAACTTTTATAGTGTGTGTGTTTATACATATATGAATACAACTACGCATATATATGAATAAAGTTGTGTAAAAAGAGTTGTATAGAATAGTTTTAACACCACATACAATTCTTAGTAGTATATCCTCTTTTCGTTATTAAATTGGCATCCATTCTACCTACTATTCCTAGTGTATATTTTCTACCATTTGTTATGTATACCTAAATCATTATCTATTTTTCACTATCTTATCTTCAATAAGACGCTTCTCCAGCAATCCCCTAATAAAACTAATTATTCATGATTCCTAGATTTGTTACACATCAATATTAACATTCACAAAGTCAGTATGCATATATGGCTAAACGTGACTACTTTACCATCAAATTATTTATATCAATACATAGCTAGGCTAGTAGTAATTTAATTTAACTCAGCCATTAACTCTCGATGATATTCTTTTATCATGAAGTTCTTTTGGGCACTTCTGCAAATTAACAACTTTGCCTTATCTCTACAAGTGCTATTCTCAATTATATCCCCTCCGCCTTGACAAATAAAAAATTTAAACCTAACATATCTATACATAACTTTATTTCAATATAATATTGAATATTAACTATAGATATCACACCTACAAAAATTGCATATTCTAAACTTAGTTCTTGTTCTACTAATCCCAAGTCATCTAACTTTTCAAAATCTACATTCTTCTAAAATAGAAGTTTACATGAAGAGAATATTTGCAAGATCTTTCCCATCAACTATTATCAATTAATAAAAACATTATAATGATCATCATTTCCATTATCAAAAAAAATTTATTTTATGTTTTTTTTAGTATGAAATATCATCTTCACACATCTAGTTTTTCTATGATAGCCAACTATTAAAATAGTGGACAAAAAATAAAAAAGATTAACTTCAAATATTTAAATAAAGGAAAGATAACTGAAGGATATCAGAATCAAGATAAAAAAAGGTTTACGATGTATAAGAAAACGTTATTTACTCACATGTGAAGATGAGGGAAGCATGGTAATAATAACATCACTTGACTCTGCCACTTCAAAAGGCGTTTCTAAGGTGGATATTCCACAATCTGAAAACTTCTTCATAGCAGTCTGATCACTGCAAAAGATCCCACCACAGTGACTTTTTTGTTTTAAAAAGAATTTGAAAATGAAATGATACTACTGAAAAGCATGGTTAGAGGTGACGTGTAAATGGAAAAATATATTATCCAGCTCAACAAACAGTATATTCCTATTAAAATGAATGTTCAGCAATATCAAAAGTGCATTTTGAATCCTAACATATACAAAAATCAAGCAGGAACCGGTCAAGTTACAAACGCGAATCAAGTATACCTGTTACTAGAAACATAAGCATAACCTCATTTCGATCACATAATAAAAAACTAAACCATTAAAACCAGAAATAATTGAGCATATCTTCTTCAATTTTAGTAGCATGATTGTTGGCTTAAGAATGCATTATTAAATCCATTGTGAGGAACATAAGAAGTCATCATTCAGAAAAATATTCCTTGCGAAGGATCAAAAACTGCATTTTTTTGCACCAAAATATGCATTTGCATAAGAGATAGAAAACGATGAAAATTTATTTAATTATTTGCATTATAATAAGAGAAAAAATTCATTGATCTGATTATGATAGCAGAAGTATCAAAACAGATATTAAGGAAAACATCATTCTTTTGCAAAAGAATAAGAGAACTTTACATGTCATTGACAGTCAGTTTGTACCCAGCAGTAATTAAATTATTTGCCATATGAAAACCCATATTTCCAAGCCCAATGAATCCAACCCTCTGCAAAAAACACACAGACAAGTCAACAGAAAGCAGAGAGAGAGAGAGAGAGAGAGAGAGAGAGAGACGTGTTTCCAACTTATTAAAGCATATTTCTACTTCGTAACCATTTATACTCTCACCCATCGAGATATTGTCCGCTTTGGCCTGGATGTCTTACGATTTTGTCCCAATGGTGTAACTTCCCAGAAAGCTACTCATCCAGAAGTGCTTCAGCACGAGCACACTTTACTTTGGAGCTTATGCGGGACAAAGTGCAACATAGTGGGAGCCACCTATTGAATATGTAGGAGCTGCCTCTAGAATCCTATTTAACCGGTAGATGATTCTAGGTTTAAAGAACTAACAAGGATGTCAATTACTTAAATAAGGGAGATTGTGAAATCCTTAAAGTACATGAAAGTTGAACTCTTAAAAATCAAGTCGCCTTTTGGTGTAACAATTAGAGTTCCGAAAGAAATTCCAAAGTTTAGTGCGCACGTGTTGGGACACTCCTTGGATGGGTGACCGCCTGGAAAGTTACACCATTGAGACAAAACCTTAAGGCCGCTAGCCAAAGAGGTCAATATGTCGATGGGTGAGAGTTCAGCATCATTGTAAGCTTTAAGGAAGAAACAAAAATAATTATCAGCAACAGTAAACGAGAAAATAGAATATATCTTGCATTTCAACTATAAAGTGGTTACTTTCTAAATGAAAAAAAATTTGGGATTCTTGGGTTGCAAGTAGAATTCTGCTAAAATAGTATTTAGTAAATCTTATAAATCCATATTTATTAAATCCAGATGTTGTTAAATCCTGAAAAACTATTTGGTAATGTTGAGGTTAAATTCAATAAAACTCTTTGAACTATTTGTCAACTTGTTTTAGAATTTAAATATATTGATTTAAATAGGATTTAAATATCAAATGTTGAAGATAAAAATTAGAATGTTACCTTAAAATTGCCTAAAATTCTTCTACTACTAAATATATTCATAAATAAATGTTATAAGCTAAGTTAGAAATTTGTTAATAAGTATTTCATTAAATTAATTAAATGTTCAATGATGCAAAAAAAAAAAAAAAAACTATTAGTCTAACTTAACTTCATTACAATTAAAAATATTAGTGAATTAAAGTGGCAAATTAATAATATATTTGGACATAAATTTCTCAATAATATTGATACTGAAGTTAACCCGAACCACAATGCAAGAAACGATNTAATAATAATAATCTATTAGTCTAACTTAAATTCATTACAACTAAAAATATTAGTGAATTCAAGTGGCAAATTAAAAATATATTTGGACATAAATTTCTCAATAATATTGATACTGAAGTTAACCCGAACCACAATGCAAGACACGATTTTATTAATAAATTAAAAGAGTCGGTTACAACGATGACTCAAGGAAAGGAAAAGACGCTACGAAAATCAAAACATTACAACAACGACCCAATAAATATAGACACAAAACACTGGATGAGGAGGAAGTCCGGAGAGATGGTGCTAAGGCGGCGGTTGTGGTGAAGGCTGGTGTGGAACTGGGATAGCAAGAGGCGTCAAATCGCAGCCAGCAGAGGTTGAAAGCGTCATCAAAGGTTGGAAACTGGAAGGGGCTGCAACAGGCAGCTTGCAGGAGGCAGGGGAGATGTGGCCTGTAGGAGCAGGGAAGATGTGGCATGTAGGAGCAGGGTGGCAGCACAATGCCTCCGTGGGAAGGGAAGACGCTGCAAACGGTATGCGGGTGGCTGCGGCTTGCTATGAGGGAGGCAGCAAGGGCTGAGGACTGCAGTTGAGAGGGATACAGTGATGGGAGAGTTGGGAAGGCCTGGAGGAGGCTACGAACTACTGAGCATCAGGAAACAGAATTCAATGAGCTGCGATTTGCATGTGGTTGCAGTGGAGGGGGCTAGAAGGGCAATAGATGGGCTGCGAACGACATGCAGGAAAGCTGCAAGGTGATAGGCACTAGTCTGGGAGGACAACAGGTGGTTTTTCTGTCTACAAAGAGGCAACAGATCAACTAGGCGGCAAATTGGGAGAGCAGAAAGGAGAATCGGGTGGTTGCATTGGCAGTGAGGTGGTCGGATGTGTTGGAGGTTCGCTGGAGCGTCTGCAGAAAGCAGGACAGCGAGTAGTGATCGGAACAGTGAAGATAAATACCACCTCGGTGTTGACCTCAATTTTCGTGAGGTCTAGTATTCCTCGTAGGAGTTAGGATCTAGCCTTAGGGGTCTTCCTGCGCTATCTTAGAACCTTAGAAGTGGTCCCGCCTCGTTTTAGTTCGACCTGTTTCCGTCCTATTTTGGAGTTTCGCGTGTGCGAGTATCGACTTCTAATTTTATGCTCGACCTGCTTCCGTCCTCTTTTGGAGTTTCGCGTGTTTGGTATCAACTTCTAGCACTTAGAAGGGTGAAACCGACANAACGATGTTATTAATAAATTAAAAGGGTCGGTTACAACGATGACTCAAGGAAAGGAAAAGACACTACAAAAATCAAAACATTACAACAACGACCCAATAAATATAGACACAAAACACTGGATGAGGAGGGAGTCCGGAGAGATGGTGCTAAGGCAGCGGTTGTGGTGAAGGCCGGTCTGGAATTGGGACAGCAAGAGGCGTCAAATCGCAGCCAGCAGAGGTCGAAAGCGTCATCAAAGGTTGGAAACTGGAAGGGGCTGCAACATGCGGCTTGCAGAAGGCAGGGGAGATGTGGTTTGTAGGAGCAGGGAAGATGTGGCATGTAGGAGCAGGGTGGCAACACAATGCCTCCGTGGGAAGGGAAGACGCTGCAAATGGTATGCAGGTGGCTGCGGCTTGTTGTGAGGGAGGCAGCAAGGGCTGAGGATTGCAGTTGAGAGGGCTACAGTGATGGGAGAGTTGGGAAGGCCTGGAGGAGGCTACAACCTATGCATCATGAGGAAGCAGAAGTCAATGAGCTGCGATTTGCATGTGGGCAGTGGAGGGGGCTAGAAGGGCAACAGATGGGCTGCGAACGACCTGCAGGAAAGCTGCAAGGTCATAGGCACTAGTCTGGGAGGACAACAGGTGGCTGTACTGTCTACAAAGAGGCAACAGATCAACTAGGCGGCGAATTGGGAGAGCAGTAAGGAGAATCGGGTGGTTGCATTGGCAGTGAAGTGGTTGTATGTGTTGGAAGTTGGTTGGAGCGTCTGCAGAAAGCAGGACAACGAGTAGTGATCGGAACAGTGAAAATAAATACCACCTCGGACAATGGGTTACAACCAAAACACCTTCCTCATTGTCAGATATAGCCCTCGAGAGGGGAAAAATTCAAGCAAAACTGAATTCAGATTTCAAAATCAAGACCCCACAACACTAGACACTTCAACTCCTATTTATAAAAAGACTTGGCCCTAATTTAGAAAACATTTAAATTAAGAAAGGAAAACAAAAATAAAATCAAGATCTCAGATTTTAGGAAATGTTTAAATTAGGGAAGGAGAAAAAAATCAGGATTTAAGCTTTAAGAAAAAGATTTAAACTAGGAAACAGCTTAGGAAGGAAAATAGGAAGAGGAAGACATAAAAGAAAAAGGAAATGAGGAAAAAAAAAGAAAAGAGGGGGAGGGGGCAGGGGGGGTGGTCCAAGAAGATCGGCCGGTGCAGGATCTGCTCCCAGCCGGTCCCCCATGAGCCCTGCGTCAGTCTCCAAGAGTTGGGGGAGCTTCAACCTCAATTGTCAAAACTTCTAGATCCTCGAAGTACGGAGTAAGATTTACAACGTTGAGTGTGACTAAAATGTTGTAGTCCCCTAGTATGTTAATCTTATATGCATTGTCGTTGATTTTTTGCATAATTCTGAAAGGTTTGTTTACTTTGAGTTTTAGTTTTCCGAAAGCACCTACAGGGAACCGAATCCAGACGAGATCGTCTGCTTGAAATGACACCTTTTTCCTTAATTTGTTTGCCTATGTTTGATGTTTTCGGTTTTGTCTAGCTATCTCATTACCACCCTCTTCGTGTATTTGTTGAATCTCGTGAACCCGCTTTGTAGCATCTTAGCTAAGTTCTGACGTCGATAAAAGTGGAACCAAGTCAAGCGGTATTAGCGGATTGCGGCCGTAGACAATCTCAAATGGGTTGTGTCCCATTGTCAAACTTGTGGATCTATTGTATGCGAATTCAACTTAAGTTAGGACGAGGTCCCATTGTTTGATCTTCTTTCCAATGAAACATTTTAGCAAGTTGCCCAGACTCCTGTTCACTACTTCGGTCCGACTGTCTGTCTGCGGGCGAGCTGCTAAAGCAAATTGGAGCTTGGTGCCTAACTTCCCCCATAAGGTAGGGCAAAAGTGGCTCAGAACTTGACAACTTTGACAGAGGTAATGGTTTTGGGAATCCTGTGTAACCTAACAATCTTCGTGAAGTATAAGTCAGCGATATAAGAGACATCTAGTGTGCGATGACAGGGTACGAATGTGCCATTTTTGAAAATTGGTCCACTACAACCATTATAGAATCTTTGCTCCTCTGAGTCCTAAGAAAACCTAGTACAAAGTTCATGCTGACATCCACCAAGGGTGTTTCTGGTACAGGAAATGGCGTATACAACCCTGTATTCTGCCTTCTTATTTTTTTCAAATGACAAATCTTGCATTGTCAGACATGTCGCTCTACATCTCTTATTAGTCTAGACCAGAAGAAGTGTTCTTTGAGGAGGCTAAGAGTCTTGTTTATGCCGAAATCGCCTTGGAGGCCCTCCATTATGGTTCTCTTGTAAAATTGCTTCTCTTAAGGAGCATCTTGAATGCATAGTTTATTGTGGTAGAACAANTCATGATTCCAACATTAAATACCAGCTAAGACAAATGAAAATCCAACAGCTAACAATGATTCCAACATTAAATACCAGCAAATACAAAATAACCCACCTTACGCATGTTTTCCCCCCTTTTTTATTGAGAAGAGAAATCTACGCACAATCCCTGTCGAACAGAGAAAGAAGGAAGGGGAAGAAGAAAACAACATGTTTTCCCCCCTTTTTTATAGAGAAGAGAAATCTATGCACAATCCCTATCGAACAGAGAAAGAAGGCNCGAACCAAAATGAATCGAACACGAACCAATAAAACTTTGTTCTTGTTTGGTTCATTTACATGTCGAGGGCAAAAAAACTGTTCGTGTTTGGCTCATTAACTTAGCGAAAGAATCGAACACGAGCTTCATAATAACCCCAACATGAACTGTTCGCGAACAACGATCCGTCTTGACAGCCCTACAAAACGCAAAACGGCGCCTCTTTTAATTTCAGTAATCTTAAGCTATTTAAAAAAAAACAATAATAATTACATAATAACCACTCAAATTTTAACTATTTACAAACAACACCCTCATACCTCCATTCCAGGCATACAAAACAACAGCCCACAATTTTCATTTTCATCAAACTCCAAACAATTAAATTATCAAATGAATTAATTCCTTTTTTTGTCCACTAACGCACCTAATTCTCCCATTTAAAAGATAAAAATGGGGATTTACATGCACACCACCCAATTCATGTGTATTTACATATCTGACACCTAAATTTTACCACCCATTACAATTATACCACACAAACCTTTCATAGCACACCAAAAATACCACCATTTCAACTTTTAAAATATCAAATATACATAGTGATTTTTTTGAACTCCTGAACTGATGTATTTGCTCGTGCCACGATCAAACTACTGAGAATTGGATAAAAATGAAAAAACATGAACTTGGGTTTTACCACGAATTCTGACATGCGAGTGAAAATTTAAAAAATGGACGAAAGAGAGTGCTTGATTCATAAATAGCAAGTTTTTGGGTGGTCTGAATGTAAAATACAGCATTTGATTCCAAAAATGCTCATTTGAGAACAGTAACAAAAACTGATCAGCTGACTACAGCCATACCAGACTAATATATAAAAGAGAGGGTGCTATATCAGTAAATAAATACAGAAAAGAGGTTATAAAACAAATTATAGGATTGTTACCAGGCGCAGGNGGGAGTAGGGAGACAGCCTCCGGGGGCAGGAAGGCCTGCTGGGGCAAAAGACAGGGAGTATCGGCAGCCTGCTGGGAGGAGTATGGAGAGCCGCGACGTTGCTGGGAGAAGGTTGACAACAAGTGGAGGGAGGAAGAAGCTGGGTTGCAGCTGGGGTGGGCTGCTGGGAGCAGTATGGAGAGCTGTGGCCTTACTATGTGAAGGCTGGTAACAGGTTGGAGGGAGGAAGAAGTTGGGCTGCAACTGGTTAGGGCAGGGAGGGGGCTGGTCAGTGGCTTGCAAGGGTGCAAGGGGGAGTATTAAATGAAGAAAAATAATGATTACTATATTATTCTTTGATTAGGACATATAAAAAATATTAAGTACAATAAAAGTAATATGTAATCAAAATTAAAAAAAAAAATTATCATCAATATTTTTAGATCATTGCATACGAAAAATAAACATAAGATGTTTTGTACAACATAAGTAATCAAAATTTAACATTTTTTTTATATATTTTTATACGTTTCAGACTTTTTGTCACAAGAGTGTATGTGTCCGACACATGTCGAAACTGCATGGCTATTTGTAGTGAAGTGTCGACACATCATAACTTTTAAGTAAATTAATGTTTATTTTACTAAGAAAAAAATTATAAAAAAATCTTGTCAGGTTTGACGATATAAAAAACTATCATACCTTAAAATTAGAGTACTAATTAGATTAGATATTTAAAAGATTCTGGCACCCTTCAAGTCAAAGGATAATAGGGTAGTGAACGACCGATTTTGAGTCAAGTTGGGGCCGGCTCAAATGGAATTGAGTGTGGTTCGTGGCTCTTGATATTCAATTTCGAGCTAGCTTGACTTGAAATTTAATCGAGCTCGATCTGACCCAAAATCAAAATGAGCTGGCTCAACTAGTTAAGTTATTGGGATTTGTTCCAGCTTGATAAACAAAACGAATTGACTTATTTTGATCGATCAAACTTACAATGAATGAATGCAAATAAATTACATAAAAATTCTATCACTTATGCATTCCAAAAGTTTATTTAGCATTACACACTCAATTTTTATAAATAAAAAAGATCGAACCGTTTCGTGTATGGCTTAAATTGGCTAAAAAAAAAAATTAAGCCATGGTGTCGGCTTAGAGCTCGGCTTGTTTATTTCGATCCAATCTCAATTTGAGCTAAAATTCAAATCTATTTTTGAGCCATTGTGACTATAGTGCTGCTACTACATTGGTATAAGCTAGCTAATTTTGACATAAATAACTTTTTGGTATTTTAAATTGAGTTTTGGACTTGAGCTCATTGTTGCTTTTTTTTCAATTTTTTTTTTTATTTTGCATGAACCCAATTTTTGCAAACTTAATTTTTTGTACTTATTTAGGTTGTAGAGTAGTTGTCAATGAAGAATGATGCATTGCTTTGCAAGGGTCCTTTGAAGCCATTGCACACTGCGTGTAGGTGTATACTTTTTCAAAAATGTGTCGGGATATCTTTATAAATCAATTTGTAAGAGAAACAAATGATTCCATATAAAACAATGGCATGTAACTGGCACATAATGTTATTCATCATGCTTGTAAAACGTAATTTTAGCCTTTAAAAAAAAAAAACTTCATTAGATGAATCAAGTAACTTTACTTATGATACCAATGCAAAAAAATAAAAAAAAATAAAAACTTGAATTTACAAAAACCTCTTTCAAGGTGATATCAACCACTCCAGAACCACTTGATAGCAAGCAATAGCCGCTATACCAAAAATGCTCACTAATGCTTTAAGTGGGGGAAAAAAATACAACGCTAAGCAAACAAAGAGAGAAATGGTTCTTGGAGAGAAAATTTCCACTTATAGAGATATTTATCTGCTCAATAAGTTGTCAATATGGATAAATACAATACCAAACTAATAATTATTAGGAGGATGTGTTCTCCGTTTAAATTGTTCTATCAGATCACCAACTTGAATGAAAAATAGTGAAAAAGTTAAAAGTTCAACCATGGATCTTAATACACCAGCTTTCATGTAAAAAAGAGGAAAGGTTTCATGTGCTTTAAAAGTGATGTGGATAAAGCTATGCTATTATGAAAATTGATAAATATGCCACACAACTATGATGTGTGCCATTCATTCTGATGCTTGCTATGTGTGGATAACGTACACCATATTCCAAATTAGTACTTCACATTCCTAGATACGTGGAGGGTGCGCCATATGTGCTTTGTGCCATAGCGTGTGATATTTTGCGTTATTGACAAGCATGGTCTATGGTGAGTAACATATAATTCAAGCTAATTCTATATTTTAATCATTAACTAATACATTGTTTTCTTATATCTCATTTAATGAATTGAATCTCAGTTGGGAGCTCCAAATTTCTCATCATTAAATACGTGAAGGGTGTGCCATTCATCACGATGCTTTCTATGTGTGCATAACACATCATTTTCCAAATTCATACCTCTCACTTCACAAGACTAAATATGTGAAGGGCGCGCCATAGATGCCTCATGCCATAGCGTGCGATATATTGTGTTTTTGGACGAGTAGCGTAGAATTCAACCTAATTTTATATTTTAATCATTGTTGTTTGATTAGACTTTTTAAATTTTGTAATAAAATTTAGAATAATTAGATGTCCTTGTAACAATTAATGGAAATGTAGCCTAATTAATCTATAATTTGACTAAGTTAAACTTTTAATTGATCAATAATGCTAAAATATTCTAGTAATTAATGAATAATTAGCCTTTTATTAAGATATTTTATTGCATTTTAATTAATTATTGGTCAATAAGTATAATCTATGTTATTGTATTTAATTGATTTCTAATTAGCCTAATTAGTTTTACTTATTCTAATTGTTACTAATTAACTATTGATTATCTTACCCAATTAAGCTGGTTTATCAAATAGGCCTATTTATAAAGTAAAGGTAGTTTGATTGATTTTCATTTACTTTATTTATGATTAATTAGCCAACATTATTATCCTACTTAGGGGTGTGCATTAGTCGGTTCAGATGGATCAGTTTTAAAATTTGGCAAATCGATTTGAATGGAAATCTAGAATCGAACTACCGAACAAAACAAAATTTTGATAAAATTGAACCAGTCAAACCGAACTTTAATTCAGTTTGAATGGTTTGGTTTTATATAAACCAAAATATATATATTTGATATATAAAAAATTATGAAGCACAGACACAGATGCGGACACGACATAATTAAAAAACATAGGACACGACATGTTATAGACATGTTTTTATATTTAATTAATTAATAATATAAAATATAAAATTTTCTATTATTCTTTATTAAGAATATCACGACACAAATTATGTAAGAATAAAATTTAACTTCATAAATTTATTATATTATAAAATCTCACGCTTATGAAAATTGATTTTTAAGATTAGGTGTAATATGTTTCAAAAGAATTTATCCAACTTATAATCTTATTTATCTACTAAAAATTAAAAAAACCTATGATTACAAAGAGAGAATTACTAATGTTCTGCTTTTATTTGGGTTAGATGCACATTTGTTGCTCGATTTTGATGAATCTTAGAGGGAGCCTGAACATGACGAGAGATGTGACGGTTTTGACTATACTGTATAATTAAGACTATACGTATATTTATGATTTTATAAATCTCGTGTTAAATTTTCTCAAAATCGTGTCAAGCTCACATCCGATGCAGTGTTGAGGTGTGCTCCGGACGTGTTTGAGCCTGAAAAAAATTCAAACATTTGTAGTGTCAGAGAACTGTCGGGGCGTGTCAGACAAGCTTTGGTGTTTGAAACGTGCCCGACACGGGCACAACACATTTTTTGAAGTTTCGTTGCTACATAGATAAAAAATAAAAAAAAAAATATCCCAAAAACTCTTTATTCGTTTAAAAAACTGAAGCAGTTGTTGACCTCAATTTTCGTGAGGTCTAGTATTCCTCGTAGGAGTTAGGATCTAGCCTTAGGGGTCTTNGGCCGTGAGCTTTATTTGTGCCTTGGGTTGCTGTGGCCGTGGGCTTTGTTTGTGTCCTGGGTTGCTGTAGCCGTGGGCTTNGGCCTTTCAACTTACTCTGGATGTTCAAAAATTTTAAAGCTTCATGGTCTGTAAACAAGGTGAACTCACCTGTCAGTAGGTAGTGGCTCCAGTACTCAAAGGCTCATACAATTGCATAGAATGCTTTGTAGTAGGTTGAATATTTCCTCCTAGAATCGTTGAGCTTCTTGCTAAAAAAAGCGATGAGATGATCACCCTGGCTCAGTACGAACCTTTATTCAAACACCTAGTGCATGACATTCTACTTCGAACAGTTGGCAAGGCTATAATTGGTGGTCGAGTTACTTTCTCTTTTAGCGTGTCAAAGCTAGTTTGAACAGTGTTTGGCCAAGTGAACTCTTTGCCTTTTAAAAGCTCGGTGAGGAAGTGGTAGGTAGAATGATGCTAGCCCAAAAACTGTCTTAATTCGATGAACGATCGCGGTGTGGTCCAGCTTATAATGGCTTTGATTTTTTTTCAGGTCCATTTGACTGCCTACATTGGATACGATGTAACCCAAAAAACATACTTGATTTGTCATGAAAGTATATTTGTTTGGATGGGCATATAATTTTTCATTCTGGAGTACTGCAAATAATGTTGTCAAGTGTTGTACAAGTTCCTCTTCAGATGATTGTATACTAGTATGTCATCAAAGTAGGCTACGACAAATTTCCCGACGAGGTTGCAAAATATCTGATTCATCAATCCCATGAAGCCGAAGGGCATGACTGTCCACTTGTATAGTCCATCTGGTGTCTTAAAGACGGTCCACCATTCGTTGCCTGGTATCATCCGTACCTGGTGGTATCCACTGCGTAATTGATGTTTGAGAACAGAGTGGCTCCATATAAATGGTCCAAAAGGTCGCCTAGACTAGAAATTGGGAATCAGTAGTTGATAGTCATTTTGTTGATGGCCCTGCTATCGATAGACATCCTCCATGATCCATCTTTTTTGGGTATCATTAAGGCGGGCACAACGCACGAACTTGTACTTTCTCTAATTAGCCCTCTAGTAACGAGATCATGCACTTGTATTTGTAGTTCCTCATATTCCGTCTGTCTTAGCCTGTAGGGAGGTTGATTTGGGTATCAGGTCGATTGCATGCTAAATGTCTATCAGTGGTGGTAGTCCCTCTGGAAGACTGTCTATCATGACGTTCTGGAAGTCTTGTAGTAGAGGTGCATGCGTACTGGTATTAAGTTTTCTTCCTCGGACCCCTCGAATAGAGCTAGGGCTAGTGTAATTGGTGCTTCTCGAATTGACTGCAAAAACGTGGCTCTTGGAACGATTGTTTCCTTGGGGTCGTTTACTTCTCTTGCATCTTTACTTAGTAGTAATATAATGTGTTTTCCATCTTTCTTGAATAAGTATGTGTTTTTACACCCGTCGTGTTGAGTTTTGTGCGGTCGTATTGCCAAGGACGTCCCAGTAGAATATGGCATGCATCCATGGGAATGACATTACACCATACTTGTTCCTTTAATTGGTTGTCTATTGAGAGCACAACAAGGAATTGTTGATCTACACAGATTTTATTCCTTTTTTTCAACCAAGTGAGGGAATAAGGTAGAGGATGCTTCTGTGTGGGTAATTCTAACTTTATCACCATATTGTAAAAACGACATTTTCACAATTACCACTTCGTTGTGTGGGTAATTCTAACTTTATCACCATACTGTGGGTAATCCTAACTTTATCATGCTGCAAACCTTACCTTTTACTGTACACTTCGTGCGAAAGATGTTATGTCTTAGCCAGAATGGTCATTTGCAGGTTATGATTGTTAGACTCACCGTATGACTAGCAATTCACCTTCATCCTCTGGGAGCTAAAGTGCTTCATATGAATTTTCTTTTGGTTCCTCATCCTCGCTTTCCTCAATGACTCCTTAATCTGTAAAAGAGACAATTCGACTTGTGGGGTAGCTGGAGGCAATGTGGTTGAAACCGTGGCATCTAAAACACTTTATGGCTGACATTGGCATGGACGAGCTTCCCTTCTAGAGTACCTTACTACCTTGGTTGGTTTCTTTATTCCCAGTCACTGGTTTCCCCGTTTTCGTTGAGTCTTTGTCGGTAGTTGTCGCTGCTGGGGTCGGTTTGTATGAGATTGCTGTCGAAAGGAAGACTCTGGTTTGTTGTGCTTCTGTTGCCTTTCAACTTTCAAAGCTAAGGTTTGGATGTCACTCAACGACCAATAGAGCTGCAGTTGCACTACATTGCTAATGGCAGGCTTCAGGCCTCCGAAGTAGCGGGCAATGGTATGTTCACTTGTTCAATCAAATCACACTTTATTTGTAACTGATTGAATTTGGCTGTGAATTCCTCAACAGACATATCTCTCTGTTGTAGGTTATGGAGCTTCAGGAACATATCTTCGTGGTAGTGTGGTGGCGGGTATTTCCGCAATATCGCTTTTGTCATTTTGTCCCACTTCGTGACTTTGTCGCTGCCATCACCCGTTCGTTGACGTTGTAGGTAGTCCCACCATAACGAGGTGTGCTTTTTCAGTATAATAGTTGCTAGTTTGACCCTCTTATCTTCATGTATCTCATTGTATTCGAAAGTTCGTTCCATCGCTCACAGCTAGTCAAGGAATTCATTTGGATCCATACCTCTGTCAAAATCGGGAGATCTATTTTAATGTTGAAGTCTCAGTGGCCTCCTGGTTCTTCTCGTGGTCGCCTCTTGTACTGCATGCCAAAGCAACGTAGACGGCAATCGACGTCGCTGTTATCTTCTCTGTGGATCGAATTAAGGTTGTCATCCTTGTCTTCCTGCCGACTCTCTAGGTCACGATCGAGGGTGGCTTCGCCTTGGGTCTCTTAATTGAGTTCTGCAAATTGTTGTAGAAGGCATATTTCACATTGGATCGCATCTCAGGAGGGGTCCGATACATTTCTCCAGGGGGCATAGCTGATGGTTTGGATGAGAAGGAGACAAGAAGATGGGGTAAAAAGAAAGAGGGAAAAGAAGGATTCATGAATAGAAAGAAGAGAGAGGAAAATGAAGGAAAAGCAAAAAGAAAAGAAGGGGAAAATTTTTTTGGCTTGGATAAGGGTGCGGATGCTAGGAAATTCTAGAATAAGACTAGGGATGGACTAGATTTGATATCAAATAATAGCGGAGTTAACCCAAACAACAATGCAAGACAATAATTTATTAATAGCCTAAAATGGACAGTTACAATGATGACTGAAGTAAAAGAAAAGACACCGCAAAAATCAAAGCATAAAACAAAACATTACAATAACGACTCAACATATAAAGACACAAATCACTGGACGAGGAAGAAATCCAGAGAGATGGTGCTAGGGCGGCGGTTGGGGTGAAGGCCGGTGTGGAAGTTGTATAACAAGAGGCGTTGAATCGCACCAGTAGAGGTTGGAAGCGTTGTCAAAGGCTGGAAACCAGAAGGCGCAGTGACGGACGGCCTACAGGAGGCATGTCAGATGTGGCATGCAGCGGCAGCGTGGCGGCACAATGCTTACGGCGGCAAGAAAGGCACTAAGAATGTCCTGCGGGTGACTGCGGCCTGCTGTGAGGGAGGCGGTAGGGCGTTAGGACTGTAGGTGAGAGGGTTGCATTGATGGGAGGCGTCGGGAAGGCCTTGAGAAGGATGCCGCCTACTAGGCGTGAGGCGGCAGGAGGTAGGAGGGGCAAGGGAGATGTCGGCGGTGATGCTCGAAGTTAGGTGATGCTCGAAGGTAGCAGTGAGCTGCGAGCTGCAGTTCGCTGCAGTGGAGGCCGCTGGAAGGGCAGCAGGTGGGCTGCGAACGGCCTGCAGAGAATCTGCAGTGATAGGCGTTCGTCTGGGAGGGCAGCAGATGGCCACTGTCTGCAGAGAGGCAGCAGGTTAAATGAGCAGCGATCTGGGAGGAACTGTGGGGAGGATTGGGCGGCTGCAAGTTGGCAGGGAAGTGGTCGGATGTGTTGGTGGTTGACTAGAGCATCGGCGGACTGCAGGACAGCGGCAGTGGTCGGAACAGTGAAGGTAAACACCACCTCGGACAGGGTTACAGCCAGAACACCTTCCTCGTCGAATACAGCCCTCTGGAGGAAAAAATTTCAAGCAAAGCTGAATTTAGATTTCAAAATCAAGACCCCAATGCTAGACACTTCAACTCCTATTTATAAAAGACTTGACCCTGATTTAGGAAAGAAAGGAGAATAAAAATAAAATCAATATCTCAAATTTTAGGAAAAGTTTAAATAGGGAAAGAGAATAAAATCAGGATTTACGCTTTTAGGGAAAGGATTTAAATTATGAAACGGCCTAGAAAAGAAAATAGAAAGAGGAAGAAAGAAAAGAAAAAGGAAGGGAGAATAAGGAAAAGAAAAGGTGGGAGGAGGGGGTGATGGGCTTGACCTATGCCCTGCCGGTTCCCCATGAGCCCCACATCAAATATAGCTTGCTTCATGTTTGGATATAATTTTCTCAGTAGGTGTACTGAGAAACTCTTCATTGGTGTGATCCAATGATGACGTTTGCTGAAAAAATATAGCTCGAACATCAATTGCTATATTCTAGGCACAACTTTTCTCAAAAAAAAAATAAATAAATAAAAAAATCATACTAGCTGAAAAGATTTCTTTGAAATTTCCACTTTTTGTTTTCACAAAAAATCTATCATTAGTATATTCTATTACAAGATCAACTATTTTTGTAAGAACAGATATAATTGAGTACCTGAATCATCTCTTTCCATATATTATTCATTGCAATTAGGAAATGTAAATTATCATCCCAATCCCAACCGCTACATTTTAATACCACATACAATATCATGAAATCGGCTCATGCTTTAGAAATGAGTCCTCACAATTGCTTCAGTGTATGTAGCACTTGAACACAATTCAATGACTAGACTACAATCCACAGATCTCTCTTCATTCTACCATTTGACAAGTTTTCACATTGAAATTGTACCAGAAGTAACTCCACAAGAACAATATTTTGTTTCTCTACATATTTGAGTGTTCTAGTTGTACACTTGGTCTGTCCAGTGTGGATGGAGATAATTTCATAAGGTGAAGGCTTTGAAATGAAATCAAGACATTCAAGTGAATTTTCTTTTAAAACTTTTTCATGCCTGCAAGGGAATCAATAACGACAAAGTTAAGCCTATAGGGCAATCACAAAAACTTTCACTTCAAAAGATGTGTTAGTGGAGATATAATACTAGTTTATTTTTTATTTTTTATTTTTTCAAGGGTGGGATACATATCCTTTTCCAAACATCTTTTTCCATCTGCTCATTATCTCTTATTTTATGAGCAAGATGTTGTTAGGTTTTTCAATTGAAGCATAATTGTCATTGCATGAAATTTCCTCTAAATTAACCATATTCAACTAGCCTTATTTTTAAAATCATATCATTCTAAGATATTTTATGAGCAACCATGTTGTTAGGTTTTTCAATTGAAGCATAATTGTCATTGCTCCTTTGATCAAATACAATATCAACTAGTACAACATGTAATTGTTTCTAATGTTCAACAACTTACACATGTCTGGCACACTTTAGACCAATCCACTGATCAGGTGAGCCAATCTTTGGATGAGAAATGACAGGTCTATTACAGAGAAAGAAGAAGAATGGAGGCCGACTCGAGCTCGAAAAATTATTGGATGATACATTGGTTATTACTGGCAATGACTCATTTTACCAATTTATTAGTTGACTCCTTCCCTAGAACTAAAGGCAGAGGCAAGGCCAAATTGGGTCGCTTTCTAGCCACCTGATACTATGTACTTTAGGACTTTTAGGCTTTTTCTTAAAGTATCTCATGTACTTTTCTGTATTTTCTAGTTTTGGAACCATTTTTAGTTATTGTGTGCGCAGGGTATCATGCTTGGGCCCTCCCATACATTGTATCTGTATATTTCTTTTTATGTAATATATTAGCCTTTGGGCTTTCTATATATATATATATATATATATATATATATATATATATATATATATATATATAT
>JXCR01147932.1:236907-262501 GCA_002079205.1 Phalaenopsis hybrid cultivar
TATATATATATATATATATATATATATATATATATGGCGTCGGTTGCAATCTGCTATGCTAGGGTTTCGTCCGATGGAAGTTTGATTCCTTCGGCTTTCAATCCATCCTCCTCGAAGATGTTGTTTTCGCACTCGACGAAGACGACGGCCTTTGCCTTTGCGTTCGTCGTCTTTTGGACCTTTCTGCGCCTTTGCGTTCGTCATCTTTGCCTTTGCACTCGACGACGACGACGGCGAACAACATTTGGACCTTCGCTTTTGCGACGTCTTCGCGCCGCGGTTTCTTTATGTGTGTGTTCATGTTGCAGTTTAGACTCTGTCGAGCTGCGATTTCATCCTGAGCAGTCATCATCTGCGATTCCTCTCTTCTGCACAGATTCGCCCCCGACCTCTGTTGTCCAACTTGCAGCTCTTCTCCTTGTTGTGACTTGTTGTGACTTGTTGTGACTTGCTGTGATAGAGCTTCCTCCTTTTTCGGTTGAACCCGACAAAACTTCTTTTTCTTACGTTGTGGGTAATCCTCGAGGAGAGACGACGGTTGTCTTCCCCTCAAGTTATAAGGAGGATCGTGATGGTACAGGTGATTATCCCTTTATTAAGAATGCAAGCACGAAGAGTGGGAAGACAACACTCTTTTTCTTTGAGCCAGAAATTTCAACCCCGACTGATAAATTCAAATTTGCTCTCATTGGAAAATTTCAGAAGGGACACCCAGCTATGGAAGTTATCAGGAAAAAATTTTGATGACCTTAAATTAGCAGGAAATTGGAAAGTGGGGCTCATGGATGGGTGACATATATTGATTCAGTTAATCGTGCTTGAAGACTGCACTCGTATTTTCTCCAAAAAATATCTTAATATTGTTGGTAAACTAATAACGCTACTCAAGTGGTCTCCTGATTTTGACCACAATCATGAACCTCATACTGTACCGGTATGGTTTAGTCTACCTGGTTTCAAGCTGTACTTTTTTTATCATCAGGTTTTTACTCTACTAGTATCATACTTGGGGACCCTATGAAGCTAGATCTACCCACTTTCAACTTTACCAAACCTTCTATGGCCAGAGTAATTGTGGAAAGAGATTACTTTGCCTGACGTCCTGAAGTCTGGTTGGGCACAACGCATAATGGATATTGGCAACAAATCGTCATGGAGCATAGACATTTTTATTGTTCTCATTGTAAGATGTTTGGGCATACTCTTGATAAATTTCATAAGTTTCACCCTAATTTGAAATCTAAAAATCAAGTGAAAAAGGATGGATCTAAGGATTTATTTGTACCACATGGAGAGAAAGCCACCACAATACAGATTTTGGTGTCTGATTCTATCGTCACTGCTGTTATTGTTACTACGAGTGATGTGATATTGGCACCTTCAAACCACATAGAAAATAATATTGATGGACTATTACCTACAAATGATAGTGTCCAGACTGATAATCAGGAGAGCCTCGTAGCTTCACTTCTTCAAGAAGTATCCGGTGTAAAGGCAACTCATACTTCACATATACTAGAACCTATTCTGAGTACTACGGTTGGTATTCCTTCTGCTTCAGCTCTACCACCCCATCAGACTGATTCTTCAGATGAGGAATGATAGGTCTATTCCAGGAGGAAGAAGAATAATGGAGGCCGACTCCAACTCGGGAATATATTTAATGATAAATTGATTACTACTGGCAATTGCAATCATATTAGCTTGCTCCTTCCCTAGAACTAAAGACAGAGGCAAGACCAAATTGGGTCGCTCTCTCGCCACCTGATACTATGTATTTCGGCACTGTTAGACTTTTTATTTAAGTATCTAATGTATTTTCTATTTTTTCTAGTTTTGAAACCTTTTATGGTTTTTTGTGTCGCTAGGATGTCATGCTTGGGCTCTCCTACACATTGTATCTGTATCATTCTTTTTATTTAATATATTAGCATTTTTGGGCTTTCAAAAAAAAAAATATATATATATATATATATATATATATATATATATATATATATATATATATATATATNCTATTCCATACAATATGTTAAGGAAGGTGTAAATAATTGATTTTCTTGATGGTTAACCATATTCAACAAGACATATTAGATTGCATAAACATATACGAAAGTATTTAATTATGCACAATAAGTGACACTGTACGTGTAAAAGTAGCATTACAGAAGATGAACTAATGTCTAAAATTGGGATATAATTGTGTGTCTTCTTAGTGAGGAAGAAAAAATTGTCTTTGAAAAAAAGAGATAATTTTTTTTTTAAGAGTTTGAATTAATGAGCAAAATCATATGTTTGATAGTAAGACTGAAATATTTTGTTTATATTAAGGAATTGTCATTTCTAGGTCATGCTCGATAGTCTCAATTTCTTCCATAGTATATTTACAAAGAAATATGTGGGAAAAAACACTGCAACAATGCGAGATTTGAGTCTGAATTAAATCCATAATGATAGAATCACATGTATTTTGGGCTTTTTTATTTCGTCATCTTTATTCTATTTATGACTAAAGTAAGCCTTAACACTTTCTTTTATCTTCATCAATTTTAAGTAAGAATACATGTCCATATACGACAGTGTCGGAATGTAGAAAGTATTTTTATATAATAAGTGAGCATGCATTTAACATATGTTTACTGAATTCATAGAAATACTTAAGAGCAACAATACCCCAAGGAATGCTATAATTGCATTTCATACAATTCATGAATGACATATATAAGCATTGTAAATATTTAAAATCGTGATTTGAAAAATAGTACATGCGCATGACATTACACTTGTGATAGTTTGAGATGCTTGATTGATCTAGAACTTAATTTCACAAACTCTTTTCACTCGATGAAAGCATTAATTTGAAGGCCAAAACTGGAAGAGAAGTTGAAATAAGAGGGACAATAAGACAGTGAAAGCAAAGAAAAGAAACAGGAGGCAGTTAAACGGTGGTGCAATAGATTTCATGTAAAGCAAGGATTTATGAAAGGTTGATAAACTTGAGGATACCTACATTAAATTGAGATTTTTTTTTCATTTTAAAATAAAAATGAGTTGACCTTCAATGGAAGACAACACTAAAATTATTATAGCTACATTTACACATTAAAATTATCCTATAAAAAACTATTATTAATCGTGAAGATTTTTGCACTCCTAATTTCCTGATCCATACAAAATGACATTCATAGTAACGAGCAGCTCATATAACAACCTTCCTCACCCAAACCCACTCACCTCCCCTAGCCACCAATAGCAAAGAGTAATTTAAGAAGATATCAGCAAAGGATTTGGCAGATTAAAAGNGATTATTCACAATAAGTGACACTATACGTGTAAAAGTAGCATTACAGAAGATGAATTAATGTCTAAAATTGGGATATAATTGTGTCTTCTTAGTGAGGAAGAAGAAATTGTCTTTGAACAAAAGAGATAATTTTTATTTTAAGAGTTTGAATTAATGAGAAAAATTATATGTTTGATAGTAAGACAGAAATATTTTGTTTATATTAAGGAATTGTCATTTCAGGTCATGTTCGACAGTCTCAATTTCTTCCATAGTATATTTACAAAGAAATATGTAGGAAAAAACACTGCAACAATGCGAGATTTGAGTCTGAATTAAATCCATAATGATAAAATCACATGTGTTTTGGGCTTTTTTGTTTCGTCATCTTTATTCTATTTATGACTAAAGTAAGTCTTAACACTTTCTTTTATCTTCATGAATTTAAAGTAAGAATACATGTCCATATACGGCATTGTCGGAATGCAGAAAGTATTTTTATATAAAAAGTGTGCATGCATTTAACATATGTTTACTGAATTCATAGAAATACTTAAGAGCAACAATACCCCAAGGAATGCTATAATTGCATTTCATGCAATTCATGAATGACATATATAAGCATTGTAAATATTTAAAATCGTGATTTGAAAAATAGTGCATGTGCGTGACATTGCACTTGTGATAGTTTGAGATGCTTGATTGATCTAGAACTTAATTTCACAAATTCTTTTCACTCGATGAAAGCATTAATTTTGAAGGCCAAAACTGGAAGAGCAGCTGAAATAAGAGGGACAATAAGACAGTGAAAGCAATTAAAAGAAACAGGAGGCAGTTAAGCGGTGGTGCAATAGATTTCTTGTAAAGCAAGGATTTATGAAAGGTTGATAAACATGAGGATACCTACATTAAATTGAGATTTTTTTTTCATTTTTAAAATAAAAATGAGTTGATCTTCAATGGAAAACAGCAATAAAATTATTATAGCTACATTTACACATTAAAATTATCCTATAAAAAACTATTATTAATCGTGAAGATTTTTGCACTCCTAATCTCCTGATCCATACAAAATGCCATTCATAGTAACGAGCAACTCATATAACAGCCTTCCTCACCCAAGCCCACTCACCTCCCCTAGCCACCGATAGCAAAGAGTAATTTAAGAAGATATCAGCAAAGGATTTGGCAGATTAAAAGAGTGATGCGGACGTAACTGCTGCTTCTCGACTGGTAGACTCTTCCCTTCCTCTGGATCGAACGTCCTGCTCAAGCAAACACCTCCAGAGAGCCAGTCGGCACTACTTCTCACAAAATTTGTCGCTCAACTAAAGTGGGAGCCAATACTTTGTTACCCTAGGTCCATATATGTTGTTTTCAATGTGTCGAAGTTAGTTTTTCATGTATTTCTCTTCAGGATAGTTGTCCGCTTCCGGTGTTTCCCTACTAGGGTTGTATTCGAAGGCGAGAAAGTACACTAGTTGTAACTCGTCTGAGGTGGTGATCTTCTCCCAAGGATGGTATAGTCCTACGGCTGCAGTTTGACCACGTGGAGACATTTATCATTGAATTCCCTTCTCTTGCAATTGGGCGAGTTTGGCCACATGGAGACATTTATCCTTGAATTCCCTTCTCTTGCAATTAGGCGAAGGACAAGAAAATACACGAGTTGTAACTCGTCCGAGGTGGTGATCTTCTCCCAAGGATGGTATAGTCCTACGGCTGCAATTTGACCACGTGGAGATATTTATCCTTGAATTCCCTTCTCTTGCAATTAGGCGAAGGACAACTTAACAGAAAACTAGTTGATATTACAATAGGATAATGAACAGAGCTGTGTGAAGAGATTGTGGTCGAGCTTATTGTCCAAATAGGGCTTCAATGCGATAAAGCCATGATTTACGTCAAAACGGAGTCAGATAAGATTAACACATGAGTCAGATTTAACCACGCTCTTTTTTTTATCGCATGATTTACGTCGAAACGGAGTCAAATAAGATGAACACATGAGTCAAATTTAACTACGGTCTTTTTTGCATTTGGTTGATTTTACAGTAAATCCGATCATAAATCCTATTAAAACCCCTCTACCAAAAAGCCCCTTTGGAAATGAACCAAATTCTTGACACCCTAGAGTTTTCAAGCAGTAGAATAGTTAAAAACAAATTTTAAATTTTCTACAAGCATGTAAAAGTTGTTAGCTATTCNTTCTCGACTGGTAGACTCTTCCCTTCCTCTGGATCGAACGTCATGCTCAAGCAAACACCTCCAGAGAGCCAGTCGGCACTACTTCTCACAAAATTTGTCGCTCAAGTAAAGTGGGAGCCAATACTTTGTTACTCTAGGTCCATATATGTTGTTTTCAATGTGTCGAAGTTAGTTTTTCATGTATTTCTCTTCAGGACAGTTGTCGGCTTCTGGTGTTTCCCTAATAGGGTTGTATTCGAAGGCGAGAAAGTACACTAGCTGTAACTCATCCGAGGTGGTGATCTTCTCCCAAGGATGGTATAGTCCTACGGCTGCAGTTTGACCCCGTGGAGACATTTATCCTTGAATTCTCTTCTCTTGCAACTGAGTGGAGGACAACTTAACAGAAAACTAGTTGATATTACAATAGGATAACGAACAGAGCTGTGTGAAGAGATTGTGGTCAAGCTCATTGTCCAAATAGGGCTTCAATGCGATAAAGCCATGATTTACGTCGAAACGGAGTCAGATAAGATTAACACATGAGTCAGATTTAACTACGCTCTTTTTTTTATCGCATGATTTATGCCGAAACGGAGTCAAATAAGATTAACACAAGTGAAATTTAACTACGCTCTTTTTTGCATTTGATTGGTTTTACAGTAAATCCGGTCGTAAATCCTATTAAAACCCCTCTACCAAAAAGCCTCTTTGGAAATGAACCAAATTCTTGACACTCTAGGGTTTTCAAGCAGTAGAATAGTTAAAAACAAATTTTAAATTTTCTACAAGCATGTAAAAGTTGTTAGCTATTCCTGCTCTAAAGCAGGCAACTTCAAGTGTAACAGCCAACTATCGGAAAAAAAGAAAGCAAGAATATAATTATTGCCCTAGAGATGCTTTCAGTTACAGCAGGATGGAAGATAATTTTTAAAGGCATCAACCATTCCCTAAGATATAGATTTAGATATTATGTTTACTAGATCAAAGCAGCGAGTATCTACAGATTTCTCACTGCAACATAGATAAAGAATCTTAACCTGCCGAATCCAACTAAAAGAATACAGTAAAAAAGTGTTCACACAGAGAAAGTGAGAGAAGGTCACAAGCCTCTAATTGAGCATGGACGGCATTTGAAGAAAATCTACGAACGGCGGAGGATAATAGCAGCTTTCCTAGGTATGAACTCCAATAGCGGCTTGAAAGAACCGCTCTAGTCCGAGATACAGGAATCGCCATTGCTTCTTTAGAAGCAAGGCTGCAAGTATTCTGATACAAGCTACAGTTCAATAGATTGACGGTGAGAGCCAATAACAGTCAAAGAAACCATTATTTTAATACCTGCACTTGTTTTCAGCGGTTTTGTTGGGGGGACAGGATGATCGCTCATGTCTTTAGCGATGCCTGTTCCTGTAAATGAGCATTTCTCTGCTTGGCCCTTCTGGCATGATTGTCCCGGCAAACTGCTAAGCCATGGTTAAATCCATGTACCACCTTCTAAATCTCCTTCCAAATTGTGAAATTTGACAATAATTCTCATAGCATGTTATATTGAAGAAATATTTCTGTCATTTGATCTTTAAAGGCTTCAATTCTTGTTTGATCTTTGTTCGAAGATAACTTGATCATACTTCTGATCATATTTAATGATGGTCCAATTATTATTCAATCATCATTCAATCATTATTCAATGATACATTGAGGATGGTTCAAAAATAATTTTTTTTCTTATTCTATTATAATTTAATCATTTTTTTTCAAATGAAGGATCATTGTTTGAAGATGTTTTGATCATTGTTCATTGATTGTTTGATCATTGAAGACGCTTCTAATAGGGTTCAATCCTTTATTTTTTATTTGATTGTCATTCGAGCATAATTCAGTCATCATTCAAAGATTACTTGATTATTTATCAAAAATGATTTGATCTTTATTTGAAAACTATTCGATAATTATTAAAAGTTGCTTCAAGCAAGGATTGATCGTTATTTGATTTTTGGTAATTTATTATTCATTCAAAATGTTTAACCATTGTTTAGAGTTGGTTTGATATTTATTCAATTATTATTTGAATGTGCTTCAAGAGGGTTAGAACATTGTGTGGTCATATTTTGAAAATGCTTCGAGGATGATTTAACTTTATTCAATAATATTTTATCTTCATTTTTTATTTCCGAATTAAGTTATTTATCTTGATATATATTCATGTCATATCTAATCATACTTGATGATAAGTATTATAATGCTCAACTTATATTAGAACTAGATATATAGTTTGAGTTTAATAAATTCATGTCAAAGCTAAGAAATCCCCCTTTAGTTAGTTCTTCAAAGCTTTTGAATGCTTTTTTGGTGCAATAGGTTGGCAACTAGTATTGATAATGGTTGATGATGTTAAGAATGAGCGGTACTTCATTATATTCAACATTTAGGGGAGAAAATAATATTTTGGAATTATTGAGTTTGCTTTCATCATTGAACTATAATATATGGAATTCACATATATTATGAAGTTATAAGAGATGAGTGAAATAGTAAGTTGTTAAATAATTGCCTCTTTGAGGATAATAAGTTCAATTTTTTAGATTTCTTGAGAGCTTTGTTAAAGTGCATTAAAAGAGATAACGTTTTGAAGGTTGGACTATGCTTCTTTAAAGATGATGTCCTCCTCAACCAATAAATCTGAAGTGTTGTTTTTATAGAGATGTTTTATATGGTTGAAGAAAAGAATGTATTTTTTAAGTACCCATGGGGTAAGCTGGCATGAGAGAAAACACCACGATTGATAAAGAGGGATATAATATACTATGAGACCATTATCTTGAAAAAGAATGCCCCAACCTGATACACTACAATTGGATATGAAATATTAATATTGTATTATTCTTCTAAAACCATTATTGGGTCTGGAGAGATGATGTGTTAAATTCCTTGAGGAGAAAATGCCAAAGATGTTTAGATGGAAGAGCAATAAAATGCTTGCATTCAAGAATTACTTGGCATTACTTATTAATAAAAACATAAGTGTGTATTTTTTCTTAAGAAGTATTAGGTGATTATCATAATTTAATTAAAAAGAAAATTTAAACTTTTCTTTGCAATTGATTGTCTATTCCACAATGGTATACAAAGCTAATGAGGAAAGTCAACAAGTTCCTTGCAATTATATATCAGAGCGTTGCATAATTAATACAATTTTAATAAAATTCGTAAAGATATAAGAGATATTTTATTGGAGATTTTATAAATTAATCAAAAGAAGATAAACAAACATATAAATCCATGGAATATTGACGCCCTCCACCCAATTGATGAATAATAGTTATCTTCCTTCACTGTTAGATATCAGCATTGGTTAATAAGTATAAAGAAAAAGATTTATGATTGGGTAATGGAAGAATAATATATTGGTTCTAGTAGTGAAATAATTTAATAAAATGGTTAGATAGTAAGAAAAAATAGTTTACTTCATTACAAGGTTAAGAAATAGGATCTTTTTTATGCTAACTCAAATTTCTATAGCTTGAAGCATTATAATTACTATATATTACCTAATAAGTCAGAGTGTATGACACTAACTCGAGACCTATTGATTAAACATTATTATGTAGAATAATAGCTTCCATGTATAAAAATTTAAGTAAAATGACTTCTTTCTTTAGATGGCCTAAAGATGCTCTCACGCATTCCATTATAAATGATGAAAAGTTCCTGAATTTATGGATTGATTCTTAACTTGTATATTTTCCAATAAATTTAAAGAAGCTCATTAAATCACATATTAGATCGTAGCACCAAAGAAGACATTTCATTGTATGATTATGACCTACACTCTTGCATCTTAAGGCATACCTTGAAGTTAATGGTGACCCCACTACGTAAGTGCTTCTTTAGGTATTTTGAGTAGTTAGGATTATATAAAAAAATATATAAATTATTCTCTTCAAAATCTCATTAAATGTGGAGGTTTACCACACACAACCCAAGCCTATTATTTCAAAAATTAATTAAAACTGAAGTAATTTAAGTATTTCATGTTTTTATGGTTCAATGGTATTTTATATCATATTTGTACTAGAGATTATGAAGTTAACGCAAGACAACATGGTTTATACTTAATTTTAAAATAAAAATCTTTTGGATGTTACAATTAATCATAACAAACTATATAGAATATTCACCTGGTAATGTATATTTATAGGTCCATTTAAATATAAATTGCTTTTCTTATATCACATCCCTTCAATATAGATTTATTTCATAGCACAATGCATCCATGTTTTTATATGTTATGTTATGAATGTTGCCTTATAGCTCTTCAATTGCATATTTTATGCTTATTATTTAGTTTTAAATAAAGTAATCATAAACTAATCAATAATATGTTTTGCCTCTCATATCGCAATCTAGAAGCCTATTTTAATCCATAAACTGCCCACTCAACTTTTTCATGCAATCATGAGATCTATAGATTAAATTGATTTCTCAAAAAACCTTTCTTCTTTTATATTCCATTTAGTAATATGTTAATATAGAGTAGAACCCTTATAACAAGCAAATGTTAATAATATTGTAATGATTTTTTTAAAGATTCTTTAAAGTCTAGGATTAAAGCATAATGATTAACAAGAGTAAACCTCTTACTAGCCAAAATGATTTTTTATTAAACCAAAATGAGCCTTCATTAATGTTTCCAAGTATATTAAAGGTCATTACAAACCTCACTTAAGTATTTCAATGCTCCATAAAAATGCATAGATTTTAGATCCTTATTATAGTGGATCACTCAAGGGTTTGTGACTCTTTGTAAATCACTTTGTAAGTCATAATAAAAGTATGCACAAATGTCATAATTTGAAAACTTGAAAGGTAGAATCTAGCTATTTGAAATCCAATAAAGTTTAAAAGTTAAGCAAATTTTAAATGTTGGCTTATTATACAAACATTAAAAAAAATGTAATTAAAAATTTTAAATGTTGGATGATTATACAAACATTAAAAATTAAGCAAATTTTAAATGTTGGCTGATTATACTAACATTAAAAAATGTAATTAAAAATTTTAAATGTTGGCTGATTATTCAAACAATAAAAAAATGTAATTAAAAAAATTATAGTAAAGATTACTCCATCTATCTACATTAAAAAAATATTATTACATATTTTCATGGAAGAAAAAAAATAAACTCCAAGAATCTTTATGATTTAATTATTTAGCTAATATATGTTATGCTTAATTGAATATATTGTTTTCATTCCATTCTCTTTTTATTTTTAAATGAGTCACTGACTTGCACATTATTTTATACTTCCCTTTTCTGAATAAGTCTATCTTTCAAATCATGTGAATGGTCAGGAGAAGAGAGGAACCGAAAAAGAACGACATATGACAAAGACGACAAACAAGAGAAAGAACGTGGAGAGCCTACATGCCATAAACCTCACAGAGATAAGTCAAGTATGTCCGCCCAAACAAAATAGGGCAGAAGCAACATGGACCAAAATTTGTAAAACAATACCAATGTATACTACATACAACCAAAATTTCAGGTGTATTTATCTATTCTGAGGTCTAGAGTGCTCCCAAGAGAACGTAACTCACATGGTTAATCACATCTTGGGGGTTGCCCATGAATACTCTTGATCTAAAGGAGTTTTACTTACATTAGTAGTGAAGGATAGCACAGGGCTATTAAAGAATAGTTATTTCACAGGAGATTGCTTCGATGCCTTCAAAGCTCACACTAAGTTATGGAGGCGAAGTAGTACAATTATTTCATAGAGGATTGCTCTGATGCTTTCAAAGTTTGCGCTAAGCTACAAGGGAGAAGTGCAAGTCTCTCATGGCCCCACGTAGGTAGCAGAGTCATTAGCAAACTGAGCTGTATGAAATAATAAAATCATACAAATGGGAAATCCATATACGTCAAAAGCATGTATAGGCTATAAGGGCAGATGACAAATCATCATATCCCAAATGGGTGGTAGTTCATCATTAATCAGGTCGTTAAGATGATACCAATAAAGGCAAGAATAACAACAGGGCTCAAGAAGGGTAGTCAAAGGAAAAGGAGGAGTAATCCCTATAAAGTAAAGGTAGCTGGGTAAGGGTACCAAGGAGCTGTCTTCCCAGACCACTATGACCCTAAGTCTACCTGGTAGTGATGATATTCGACTCAACACGTATAGAGATCCCCAATTAGTAATCCGTGAATTACATTATCCACATGAACTCAAAGGTCAAAGGAAATAAATTATATCCTATGAATATCAAGTGGAGCTTCGAGAGGTAGGACTTGTACTTGCTGAAGTGGAGAGAATGACGTTGGAAAAGAGGAGAAAGGGATGTTCAACTAAAAAGCTAACAAATGCTCCCAACAAAAGGACTTACACCCCCGTCTGAATCAGGGAGTTTTTTAACGACATAGACACATTAAACAACCACCTAAGTAAAATTTATGTTGGGCTTGTTGGGTTAGAGAAGCACGTGGGCTTCTCCTCGGGACTTGAAAATGATACAATTATCTACTACAAACTAAATTTTTAAGGCTCTATTAGAAAGGCTTGGGTGATATCCATGCTATGCAATCTATTTAAAATCCAGCCCGACGACCATGCGGGAAATTAAGAGGCAAATTTTAAAATCTCGAATCTCTTAATCTTAAATTTTAATTGGTCTTGATTCTTTTATTATGATTTTTATGTACAAAATTTATAATTTTAAGGTCCTTGATGAACCTAATGTATAATATTCGTGACATCCCACATAAACCACAAAGAAATAAAAAAGATAATCCAAGCATGCAAACAAACAATAGAAAATAAAAACACTCCAAAATATATAAAATAGGCTAGTGTCGTTGGGTCAAAAACATATCCCCAAAAAAAGCAAAAAAGGTGGTTGGAATCTGCATATACATGCCCGATCGTAGATCTATACAAAAATATCGAATTTGGCTTTATGGTATGGGATAAGAGTTGTAGCTCTTAGTCCCCATCACATGGTTTGATGCATCATGCACCTCTAAACCTGTGTATGTACTTTATTTCTGATACAGATTCAGCCTAAGAACTATATCAAATACATTTGAAAGAAAAAATAAAGGCTTGACCTGCATGAAAATAATGTTAGTCGGAAAGCCAACAAACATGCAACGTATAATAAGTCATGTCTTTCATCGGGGGAGCTAAATGACACTTGCAAGCACTAGGTTAGTAGAAATCATTATGCGTTCCCCCTTAATGATATATGTGTGTGTGCATGTATATCAGCACGACTCCCTATAGAATAACGCCCTCATATACTATCATGCATATCAAGCATGCAGGAACACCAAAGAGCACAAAAGTGATGATTGGCTAACACAAGCAGAGAACAATAGCTAGTGGCATCAAAAGTACCACATAACATCCTAGCCCTAGCTTAGCACACTATCTAACAAAAAAGTATCCTAACCAGCATCTAATTATAGTGTAAGTCTCTGGGTATCTATGAAACTGATCGGGTCGCCACACGTACCCTCTCCTAAAGATCCATGCGATCTAAAGGGTGTCACTTAGTATTTTCAAAAGAGTCGACCTTACATATGGCCTAGTTTGTTACATGCTTAATTTTAAAATTATGGCGAATGTAATAAGTAGAAAAATTTAGATTTATTTAGTTTTAAAATAAGGGTCATTAAATACGGAACCTGTAACATGCAAGGTGACACGAATTAGATCCCTTGGATCATTAGCATTGTCATACTCACGTCAATCTCAATGATTTAACTCGCATTGCTCTTTGAGATCGACCCAGCAAGCATTGCTCATTAAGGCATCACAAATACTTTATAATTAATAACATTTTATTTGAATTGAAAAACTATTTGTAATTTAATTAAATATTTTAATATTTTAGTGTGTTTGCTTATTTTTATATTTCTTATTGTGTTTGTGTATACATAGTTTAAGATCGATAGGTTTAATACCTTACGATTCAGAGTTAGAAAGAGCAATTAAAAAAATTCAAAAACAACAAAAAGAGATAGATAATTTGAACAAAATGACTTGCAGCATAAATAATTTTGAAAATTAAAATGAACATCATCAGATACCTTTGAGAGATTATGCTAATCCTACAGTAGATAAAAATCATTTGAGTATACAAAACCCAGTTGTAGCTCTCAATTCATTTGAGCTTAAACCTGCTATTATCTAAATGGTACAAAAAAATCAGTTTGGGGGAACATCAAATGAAGATCCTAACTTACACCTTGCTAGTTTTCTAGAATTGTGTGATACATTTAAATATGATGGAGTGTCGAATGATGTCATCAGACTTAGACTTTTTTCCTTTTTCATTAAGGGATAAAGCTAAGATGTGGTTAAACTCGTTAGCACATGGATCTATCAGAACTTGGGGCGACTTATCAAAAAAAAATTATCTAAATACTTGACACCATCTAAAATTGCTAAGCTTAGAAATAATATTACATCATTTTGTCAGTTTGAAGGGGAATAAACATACGAAGCTTGAGAAATATTTAAAGATCTCCTTAGGAAGCATCCACACCATGCATTGCCAGATTGTTTAATAATTCAAACTTTTTATAATGGATTGTTTGGATCTCTTAGATTAATAATTGATGCTGCTGCTGGTGAATCATTAATGTCAAAAGCATTTGATGAAGCGTATTCTTTAATTAAAGAGATGGCTACTAATAATTTTTAATGGCCCTTTGAAAGGGTAAACCCACAAAGAGTAGCTAGTATTCATGATTCTGATGCAATATCTTTGTTGGCTGCTCAAATTGCTGCAATATCAAATAAGATAAATCAATATGGAATGAATTATTCTCAGAAACCTCCTGTGTTTGAGAAAAATTCATTGGGATAAATGATAGAATCCCAATCTGTGTATGAGACTTTAAATGCAATAAAAACCGATCCAATAATCATTAATCTAATTATTATAATCCTGATTATAAAAATCATCAAAATTTCAATTGGAGTAATAATAACTCTGATGCTGTAAATCTACAATGGGGGACCAATGTTGCAAACTCATTAGGAAACTCCAACAATCAAGGGAATTCAAACTACAAACCTTATTACCCTCTAGGTTTCAATAGCAATTTACAGAGTAAGGAGAAGAAATTGTCAATGGAAGAATTAAAATTACAAATGAGAAGTTAATTACAAAGTCAATGAGCTGTAATTAGAAATATAGAAAATCAATTGGGATGTATTTCTACTGCATTTAATAATAGACCTCTAGGAACGTTGCCTAGTAAAGTTTAAGTTAATCCTATAGATCAGAACAAAGAGCAAATTAAGGTTATTCAACTGAGAAGTGGAAAAGAATTGAAAACAAAAGTTTAAAAAGAAGTTGAAGTTGAAAAAGAAAGGTGAAAAATGAAAAATCTAATGAAGATTTTCATTTTGAGACAGAATATCCTATCAAACCAATGAAAATTACTATAGAAAGACCACCACCTCCATCTCCTCAAAAATTGAAGCATAAAAATAAAGAAAAGCAATTTACAAAATTTTTTGAAATCTTAAGGAAATTGACAATAAACTTTCCATTTGTTGAAGCCCTAGAACAAATGTCAGGCTATGTGAAGTTTATGAAAGATATATTTAATAAAAAAGAAAGTTTACAGATAATGAGATTGCTGCACTTAATGAGGAGTGTAGCGTTATAATTCAGAAAAAGCTTTGATCCCGATTTTTTATATGTAAGGATTTATGAATGTGACACCACTACACTGCCAAAAACTTGATCCTTATATGAAAAGTAAGTTGTGTAAAATATATGTACTTATAGGCAATTAATAATGGGATTTTACGCAAGTATACATATCGTTATCAAGTAATAAAGGACTTTCTATTTAAGCCTCAAATATCGATCCCACAGGAAAGGTGTAAATTGACAATTATAATTTTTACTAGGAAATTTACATAAAATTAAACGAAATCACTGTCACTGATTTCGAATGTTGAGATATTATCAAAACTAAAGTACTTAACTATTAGCAAAACAAAAATGCAAAATTTAAAAAGTAAATACTAATTATGTGAAAAAGCATCATTCCCACAATAATGAGGTTCTGGTGAAATGAGATGAGATAATGACTTATAATATGTATTGTGCCAAATAGAAGCAATTATAATTCTCTACTCTAATACAGTGCATAGAAAATCATTGGCTAATTTTAGGTTTAGTCCCTAAATCCGTGGCTAGGCTAGGAGGATACTGGATCCCACTCCAGAGCTCCCACTTCCCTTCACCTGAAGGCTAACTCTCGCTTTAGCTTTTAAACACTAATATCGAATTGGGGATTTTTAGTCTGTCACCCTAGAAATATCCAATTCTACACCCAACAAAGTATATTAACCGAATTGGAGATTTTAGTCTATCACCCTAAAGATTCTCTAATTCTACCAACAAATAATGTTTCCCTAATTATTTGCACTTAATTCCATGAACAAATTTCTCCTCCATGAAATCAAATGTGATCCTCACTCTGTTATAAAACTCATACTCCATTTCCCGGATCATAATAAAACAAAGTACGAAGTTTGAAGTTAAACTACTCAATTGAAATGCTACTAAATATGCAGATGTATGACTACAACAGTTAAGTTAAGCTAGATGCTAAACTTTCAAAAGTAAAATTACTGAAATAAAACAAAGGTTTTTGTTGATGAAAAGTTCAAGTATGAGAAAACACTCTTCCCCTTTACAATGAAAATATGGCTTGCAAAGAAATTGAAATCATTTGAAAAATATATTTAAAAACTGTTTTGTGTCAGTTAGAAGCAATCATATTCTCTACCCTCTTTCGAGTGCTATAAAGAACATTGACTAATCCAAAGTTTGGTCCTTAATTCTGTGGTTAGACTGGGAGGATAATGTCTGTCACTCCAGAGCTCCCACTACTCTTTCACCTGAGGGCTAACATGCTCGCATTAGTTTCCAATCAACTTAACCAAATTAGGGATTCTAATATGTCACCTTAAAATCTTCCAATTCTACATCCAACGAAGTATATTTCCATACTTATTTGCATCCAATCACATGGATGACATACTCTTCCATGAAATCAAATGTGATTTTCCCTTTGTTGAAGAAATCATATCCCCTTTTTAGAACATATGTTTCTCAACACATTTTAATAATTCAATTGGCCAGATTGAAAATTAAATGAAGATCGAAGTTCAAATCATCACAAATTATCGGCATTTAAAATCATAGAACACAAAATCAATTATTCACAAAACCACTTCTTCAAAGTAGGGAGAAGGACAAAGAAGACTACTCAGAATTCATGAGAAGGATACGATAAAACACGGACTTCATATATAAAAACAAGTTTATAAACAAAAGAAATGAAAATACAACTTATCTCACCATCCTTCCCAACCAAATCCCTAGAAGTTCTCCCCAAGCCTCTCTCTCTCTACAAGAACTCTCAATTCTCTCTTAGAAGTGTAATGAAGAAGAAATCTCTCACCTTCCCTCTTAACCCTAGAAGAAAATCTCCAAGCCCTTGACTTTCTCTCTCTATCTCTTCCTCTTGCCTTTCATGCTAGAAGACAATCTCCAAGCCCTTGACTTTCTCTCTCTATCTCTCCTTCTTGGTTCTCATGCCACCTATCTTTTTTTGCCCCCCTTTAGAAGTTCTTCTTCAACTCTATTTTATTTTGGCCTACCTCCTCTGAAAAGAGTTTCAATTCCCTCCAAAATTCAAAAGTCTAACATTTGAATTCAAAAGATGTGCTTCTTTGATCCAAGAGTCAAATCCCTTTAAATTAGAACCTTCCAAAGTGTCTAGATGCATTGAATCTCCCCATGAGGTCTTTAGAACAAGTGTCCCTTTGAAAATTCACACAAAATTTGTCTCAAACTGTCTTAATTTGAAAAATTAGCACCTAGTGCATCATTTGCCGATCTGGCGCATCATGCGCCAAACCCTAAAATTGGTTGTTTTTACTCTAAATTTTGTTCCTTTCGCCTTTTTTTGCTCCAAACGCCTAAAAATGGTATACTAATCTCGTTTCTGCTTATGTGCACAGTATAACAATGACTTTAATGATCTTTTTCAGTTATCTTAATTTACAATAAAACTAAAAACTTGATCCTGGAGAAAATAAGAATTTAACTTTAATATATATATATATATATTGGGATACTACGCAAGTATATGTATTATTATCAAGTAATATAGGACTTTTTGATTAAGACCTGAATATCGAACCCATAGGGAAATATGCAATATGCACAAACTTTCTCTTTTAAAAATACGATTACTTAAACTATAGATATTTTCTCAATAAGTATAATTCAATTATTTTTGGTATTTTTGATATTTTGAAAAAACAGTAAAACTTCTAAAGGTAACTTAAGTTTATGTAAAAGAAAAACACTTGATATGAAAATATCTTTCTCCTTATCATGAATCAGTAATAAGTATAAGAATTCTGTTGTGGAATTATGCAAATTGTGTTGTGTCAAATATGAGGAATAATATTCTTTACCCTTACTAGAGATGCTATAAAGAACATTGGCTAAATTAAATTTTGAATAGTTTTGAAGATCGGCTAGGCAGGGAAGATACCAGCTCTCACTCTAGAGTTCTCTTGATTCTCTCCACCTGGGGTTTAACATCTCATATTAGAACCTAAAACAATAAACCAAGTTGGGTCTTTAACCTGTCACTTTAAATTCCTCTAACTCTACACCCTTCAAATTTTACTTCCTTATTTATTTGCACTAAATTTTATGAATTACATTCTCATTCATACAACCTCATATAATTCTTTCCAATTGTTGACTGAAACAATACCAGCCCAGTTCTTACATGTTCTCACAACAAATTTTAACATTTGTATAGGCCAAATTAAGAAGTAAATCAAGTACATGGATTTAAATCATCACAACTTCTTCCAACATTAAATATCAATACTCTCTACAACTTCCATCCAACAGTTTTAATTACTTATCATTTTAAGAAGAAAGATAAAGAAAACTACTCAGAATTCATGGAGAAAACGAAACCACACTTTCGTTTAAAAGTAGAAATCATTGTCAAACCAACAACAAGTCTCAATTAAAACCCACACTTTAGTTTAAAAGTAGAAATCATTGTCAAACCAACAACAAGTCTCAATTTAAACTAAAAGTAGTCTAAAACAAATGTTCTCATTTTAAGAAGAAAGATAAAGAAAACTACTCAGAATTCATGGAGAAAACAAAACTACACTAAAAATCATTGTCAAACAACAAAAAGTCTCATTTAAAACCAAAAGTAGTCTCAAAAAAGAAAGATAAAAACTTAACTCAAGTCCTCCGCCAAACAGTCAAACCAACAACAAGTCTCAATTAAAACCAAAAGTAGTCTCAAAACAGAAACATAAAAACTTATCAACAATAAGTCTCAATTAAAACCAAAAGTAGTCTAAAATAAAAGATAAAACTTATCTCAAATAACGAAGTCACAATTAAAACCAAAAGTAGTTTAAAAAAAAAGATAAAAACTTATCTCAAATCCTCCACCAAACAGAATCTATGGAGAAAACAAAACCACACTTTAGTTTAAAAGAAGAAATCATTGTCAAACCAACACGTCTCGACTAAAACAAAAAGTAGTTTAATAACAAAGATAAAAAAACTTATCTCAAATCCTCCACCAAACTCTTGAAGTTCCTTTGAATCTCTTCTCTTTTACAACACTCTTGACTCTCACAATAAAACTAAAAACAAAAAGGATAAAGTAAATTTGTGGTGCCTAAAAATCTCTCCACAACTATCTCTCAAAACTCCCCCTTTCTAACACTTTTCAGAACTTTCAAGGACACTTTAAAAAGTCTCAACTTCCTTCTTTTATAAATCTCCAAGAGGTGCCTTGATAACTCTTAAAATGTGTCTAAATTCGATGCATTCTCCAAAAGATGCCTCCTTTCACAAGTCCTTTAATCATAATTTTGTTTCTAGTGGTCATAACCACCCTCTTTAGCCAATAGGTGCCTCAAATGTCCATTCAAAGTTTGGCAAAATGAATAAAACTGCCAAATAACTGCCTCTGGTGTTTAAGAGCGCGGCCTCTGGCACTTAGGCGCGACCTTTTCTGTTTCACGGCGCTTAAGCGCCGGATCTGGCGCTTAGGCGCCAAAACACTTTTGCACAATTTTTACATTTTTGCTCCAAATTTGATCATTTATCACTCCTTTTAGCATTTTTCACATTTTTACTTGTACATAAAAAAACACACAAATATCTTCCATTAAAGTGTAATATCTCAAAAATAGGTATAAAAATGTGTCTAAAAATACTATATATTTTAGGTGTATCATATACTGCAACAAAAACACAAAAATATATTTCATTAAAGTGCAATATCACAAAAAATAGGCTTAAAAATGGTACTTAAAATAATATATTATTTTTGTGTATCAAAATCTTCCAAACTTAAATGTTACTTGTCCTCAAGTGACACTTTTTTACATAAGAGCATATGAATTTAGGATAGAAATTAACTTATCAGTTCTACACTTTAGTTCAATAGATAGAATAGCAAAAATTAAGAAAGACATTTAATAACTTAGGTTCAAACTCCAAGTCTAGGAATATCTAGTAATCAAATTGAAGATTTCTGAATCTCTATTTATTTCAAGAAGAATTGGAATTTGTCATGCTAAGAACATGTAGAACATTCATATGAAAAAGAACTTCATGAAAACTTTACTAGGAATGCTACTAATACTTCAATATAAGTTTAGAAAATGCAATAAAGCTCCTTCTTTAAGTTGATTCAAGTGAAGCCAATTTTTAATTAGGCATCTCCTCAAGCTTCTACTCACCTATTTTTTTCTTTTCCTTTTCTTTTTCTTTTCTTTTTATTTTAGGATTTTTTTAATCCCATTTTTTCTAATTTTTCTTTTTCATGTGAGAATCACTATATTTGGTAGCTTTTAATAGTTTTGAACTTCACTATCCTCTACTTAAAGTTAAAATTCCACACCTCTCCTTACTTAATAAAGTCATACTAGTTTATGATTTTTCATAAAACTTCATTCCTTTCTTCTTACATGAAACTCTAAAATTCTTACACTTCAAAAATACAATTTTCCTTTACTTAAAATAGAAAAACATAGTCTTATCCTATCATACCAAATAACTTTAACTTTAGAGTTGACCTTTATTATTAAAAACCTTTTACATAAATTTACTATAATATTTATAAAAATAAGTATAGTCATTAAAGTTAAATCTTAATATCCAAAGTCATGTTAAATTAATTTTTAAAAAATATAGTTACTTAAGGACAAATAAAATTTAGTTTTTTACATTTCAAAAGAAATTTTTCTTTCCCCCCAAACTTAAATTTTTAAATGAGTTTAAAAATATTTTAGTACAAAATTTTAGTTGGTGAAAGAAAACGGTAAATGCATGAAAATAAAAACTAACCTGTAGAGGATTTCTGAACATGAAATTTGTTCTGTATACTATAGGTACTAACTGTAAAACTACATATAAGCTTTTAAGCATTAAATAAAATATAATATATTCTAAAGAATTTGTTGGGAATTAAAACAGAAATACTAAAACTAAAAAACAAAAACTGAAAATACTACACATTCAACAAGCTCAAACTAAAAATACCAAAACTAAAGCTGAAAAGTAAAGTCTAATATTACTATTACAAATTACAGGTCCACAACACAACATAAAAATCTTAAATCCAACAAGTTTCAAATATAAGTGCAACACATTACAAACAAATTTACAAACAACACATAATATCAAATCAAACTAAAACTAAACTATCAGTTCTCATCTCCTTCCTCACCATCATCATCATCTTCTTCATCTTCTTCCCTTGGCTCTTCATCTTCATCACGAATGGGAGCATATGGAATAAAGTTGAGGCAAGTAGGAAAGTTCACATTAGGTTCACCCATGAAGTGTCTAACCATAGCATTTTGAAAATATATATCATGCTGAACTCTCCTCTGCTGAAATTCATCATTATATGCATTCCTTGCTTCTATCTCTCCCAACTCATTCTGTATATTAATGATATCATATTGTTGAATCATGAGCTGGTCCATAAGACCTTCCAATGATGCAGAACTAGAAGTAGATGCATATGCAGCAGATGTAGAGGGTATATCCCTTCTTCCACTTCTAGACTCAACAAACGATTCTAATCTTTGAATCACGTGCCCCCCAATCAGATTTTGAGGTTTTAATCTCTCTTCATTTCTATGGGATTCAACTCATGATTGTTCACATAAAGTGAAAATCAAAGCAGGATAACCCAAGCCTCCAGTAGTACACTACCAGCAATACTCCAAGCATGATGAACTATAAGTGCACCAACATCTATTACCTTCATGTTCTGAATGCAATAATTCAACACAGCTCGATCCCTTGTAACATCAACAAGATGATTTGTAGGAAAAAGTCTGGAAGAGATGAAGTGATGTCATACTTTGGACTGAATCGTCAACATGGAAGCGGCGAAGTTAACTATTTTGTTATTCTTTATTTTCTACTCCCCTCTTCCATCAATTATAAAGGCAATGACTTCTTCCAGTGATGAATCAGTGATAACAAAAGCGGCATATTCATCATGGAAGACATTCCTCAGCCCATATAACACATTAATCCTTTCAGAGGTAAACTCAACTTGCGTACCTCTCACCAAAATATGATCTCTCGTAGTGAAACTTAGGTTAGCGTAGAAATCCCAAACCATCGGGACTATTGCTACAGTAGTGAAGTAGAAAAATAGCTTCCAATTTCTGGTGAGAATCAACCTTTAAACCTTGCCTCCCGGGTTCGCAAACGCCCTTTCCTGGATCAATCTCCAGATCTCAATTTTTGTTTTGTAATAGTATTGGGCCTTGAAATTAACAAACTTTCAAGCATCATATTCGCCTAACGGTCTTCCTCGTTTTGTGCGGGGAGCCATCGGAGATTCTACGAAAATCCAAATAAATTACTAAATCACAAATCTAACTCCCTAAACAAGATTATTTGGCAAGAAAATTTTCACCATGAGTTTTCCTCAAGTATTTTCATCAAAAATCCCATTTTTTGGATCTCCCAAACTCCATGGTGAAAATCAAAAATTTCTAAGTTAAAGTGAAGCTCTTACTAAGAGAAGATGAAATCTATGATTTTTTGCCTCCAAATCCTTCTCCTTAGCCCGCAATGTGATGACTTAGACTAAAGGTTGGAAGTGGAAGACGACCAAGTGGCAAAAATGGAGGTTTTTCATGCAATTTCGTGATTTTTTTAGCCAATCTTGTGTGTTCGGACCTTTAGCACATCATGCGCCAAATCTGGCGCATCATGCGTCAAGGCTCTATAAGTTGGCGCATCATGCGCCAGAGCGTATTTTTGCCAGATAAATAAACCTTTCTGCCATAGTGTATTATCTGTGGAAATCTGCTCCATAAAGCTCTACGTAAATCTCTATTTGACTCAAATAAACCTTTCTAAGCTTAATTAAACATCAAACTAACACCAAATTTTCACAAACAACACAAAACTCATATTTATATACGAAATCTGTGTTATTACAAACTAACATTTCTCAAGCCAACACATAACAAATTCAGTGTTCTAAAGCGAACCAATGTCCTAACACTGAAATCTAAACATCAAACTTCAAAGCAATGGACATAGATAGTGCAACAATAGAAAATAAAGGTAATCCAACATAACAAACTAAAATAAATAATACTAGAAACATTCCATGCTTAACTCAACTTTAAACATCTTCTTTACTCTCATCCTCATGGATATCTACCATAGACTGGTAGTGCACATACAGATTGTAGAAGTGCCTAAATGGAAATTCATCATTTGAATTTTCCTCCTCAATCCACGCATGCTTCTTGAACATGCGTACCAGATCATCTTTAATATGCTCTGTATGTTCAAAATGTTCCTTGAGTCCTAATCCAGTTGATACAGCATTTCAGAAATATTCTCAATTGCATGCATAAGATTATGCACCTCTTTCTCTATCTTCTTAATTCTCTTTGAAAGTGCACTCGAGTTGTAGTAGGGTTGAATAGCTAATGAATTCTGGGATTCTTGATCCATTAGTAAATTCATATCATTTTCATCTCCCATTCCAATCCAACTGTAGTAGACTTCAGGATCCATCAGCTTCCAAGGCAGTTATACTTCCTCCCAACTTTCATAAGGTATTTGCGATTGACTGCAGAGTTGGAAAATAGTAGATGAATGTCCCAATCCAGTTGCAGATCCATTAACGATCAAACCCAAAACTGATTTTACAATTATGGCTCCAATATCAATAGGTTTTCCAGTTTGAATATAATAAAATTTGCATAGTGGCCGACAGACACGTTCTCGATCATAAACATTTCATTGATCCTTGAAGGAGCGAATTGCACAAACCTGCCTCGCCTGTAGATCATTCCTTGGTTGATCTCATGAAGATTTGAATAAAATTCTTTCACCACATGGATGAATATAACATCAGTAGTGTAGCGTAGTACTTCCCAATGCCTTAGCGCAATAACTTCTTCGACTCAAGAATTTGGCTTGTTGAATCCTCGATTCACAAATCCCCTCTCTTTGATAAGTCTCTTCTTCATTATAACTCGATCATGCAACTTCTGTGCGTTAAAACTGATGAACTTTTTTTGATTAAAAATTCTAAATCTAGCGAAGTTTCTAGAGTGGGGAGCCATAGGAATTGAAAAGTGGTGACTCTTACCTGGTTTTCCCCCCTAAAATATGTTTTAGAGTCAGTTTTTAGGAGTTATTTTAAGGTGCCCCCGCTAAAAATTGCCAAAAATCACCATTTGAAATGTTTAAGTCATTTTTGTCTCTACGGCGCATCATGCGCTGATCTGCCGCATCATGTGTCGATCTGGTGCATCATGCGTCAGCTCTATGGAATTCAGTGCATCATGCGCCAATTCCAAAATTTTGGCCGTTTCGATTTTGATCAAATAAATTCTCAATCTTTTCACAATGTTAGGCAAACAAAGATGTTTCTAAACATATTTCTCAAATACACGGATTACATAAAAATAAACATAAACATAAACATACATATAAAATTTTAAACAAAAACTCAAAAATTAAAGTAAACAATGATACATATGGGTTACCTCCCACAAAGCGTTTGGTTTAATGTCGTCAGCCCAACATTCCCAGTCTCATTCTAAGTGATCCAACATGATAGTCTCTTTAATATTTGGTATTCACCGATCAAAATAAGGTTTCAATTTGTGCCCGTTCACTTTAAATATTCTTCCAGTTTTGGGATCTTCAATATTGACTGCTCTATAGGGATAGACTTTTATAACTCTGAATGGCCCTTTCCACCTAGACTTCAATTTTCTAGGAAATAATTTCAATCTTGTATTATATTATAAAACTTTATGTACAGGTTCAAATTCTCTTTTTACTATCTTCCGATCATTCCATTCTTTCATTTTTCCTTATAAATCATCGCATTATCGTAAGATTCATTCCTAATTTCTTCAAGCTCATTCAACTGCAATAATCTTTTCTTACCAGCTTCTTCTAAATTGAAATTAAATTCTTTTATCTCCCAAAAAACTTTATGTTTCAATTCAACTGGCAAGTGAAAAATCTTTCCAAAAATTAATCTACATTGGGACATTCCTATAGGTGTCATATAAGCTATCATGTATGCCTATAATGCAGTATCTAATTTAATAGACCAATCCATTATATTAAGATTAATACTCTTCTCTAAAATTCTCTTAGTTTCACGATTAGATACTTCCGCTAAACCACTAGTTTGGGGATGATAAACAATTGTAATTTTATGTATTATATTATATTTTTCTACTAATCTTACAACTGTTGCATTTCTAAAATGAGATCCTCATTCAGTAATAATTACTCTCGGCATTTCATATCTTGTAAAAATATTTTTATTTAAAAATTTTGAAACACTCCGAGCATCACATCTAGGTAAAGTGATTGCTTCTATCCATTTTGAAACATAATCCATTGCAATCAATATATAGATATTTCCAAATGAAGGCATGAATGGTCCCATAAAATCTAATCTCCATGCATCAAAAATTTCAATTTCCAAATTAAAATTTGGAG
>JXCR01147932.1:267785-317151 GCA_002079205.1 Phalaenopsis hybrid cultivar
ATTCTTTACCCTCTTCCAAGTGCATAAGGAACATTGACTAATCCAGAGTTTGATCCCCAATTCTGTGGTTAGGCTGGGAGAATATCTGCTGCCACACCAGATCTTCCACTACTCTTTTACCTGAGAGCTAACAGTCTCGCATTAGTTTCCAATCAACTGGACTAAATTGAGGATTTTAATCTGTTACCTTAAAATCTCCAATTATGCATCCAGCAAAGTATATTTTCCTATTTATTTGCACTCAACTCCATAGATGACATCCTCTCTCGTGGAATCAAATGTGATTCTCCTCATGTTGTAGAAGTCATAGCCCTTTCAGAACATATGTTTTTCAACACATTTTAACATTTCAATTTGCTAAATCGAAAATTAAATGCAGATCAGAATTCAAATCATCACAAATTTTTTACATTTAGAACCGTATAAAACAAAATCAATTATTCACAAAACCATGTCTCAAAGTTGGGAGAAGGATAAAGAATACTACTCAGAATTCATGAGAAAGATATGACAAAACATGGAATTCATATATAAAAACAAGTTTACAAAATAAAAAAAATATAAGAATACAACTTATCTCACAATCCTTCCCAAGCAAATCCCTAGAAGTTCTCTTCAATCACTTTCCCTCTTTACAAGCACTCTCAATTCTCTCTTAGAAGTGTAATGAAGAAAAAATCTCTCACCTTCCCTCTCCTCTTACAATCCTTGAAGAAAATCTCCAAGCCCTTGACTTTCTCTCTCTCTCTCTTGCCTTCTTCTTCTCTACGACACCACCAAAAACTCTTCTCCAAAACTCTCTCATAAAACTCTCTCCTAACTCCTCCTTTCCTAACTTTGTCAAAACTCTTCCTCCATCCCTAAACTTTCCTCTCTTTTATTAGAGGTTGCCTCCCTCCAAAAAGAATTCAAAATTTCCTTCAAAATTATATCCAAAAGTCAACCCTTTTGAATTCAAAAGATGTGTCTATTGATTCAAGAGACATATCCCTTCATAAAAAACCTTCCAAAGTGTCTAGAAGCATTGAATCACTCTATTGGGCTTTTAGAATAAGTGTCCCTTTCGAAATTCATGCAAAATTTGTCCCGAACCACCTTAATACACAAAAATCCATCAATGGCGCTTCAGGCACTGGTTCTGGTGCTTCAGGCGCCAACTTATTTATGACCGAGCTGTTATGGGTTTTGGCGCTCCAAGCGTCAGCTCTCTGTAAAGTGGAGCTTCAGGCGCCAAAATCTCAAAATTCACTGTTTTGGCTCCAAATTTCATCCTTTTTGTTACTTTTGCTCCAAATGCTTAAAATTGATATACCTTCAACAAAAATATGAAAATACCCTTCTTTAAAGTGCAATATCACCAAAAATAAGCATAAAATATACACTTAAAACAATGTATTATTTTGGTGTATCACTTTACATCTTGGAAGTGAAGTTATTTAAACTTTTCTTTTATCATTTTATTAAAAATTTAAGTATTACATTTTCACAACATCTGATCGTGCAAATAGCCTAGAAAGATATGAAGATTTAAGTCATATCGAACCGACAACTTCAGAGTCCTAAAAAAGAGTTAGGACTTATGTTGCACAACACAGTTGTACAAAATCCTAATGATAATGTGAGGATTTACGTCATACTAGATGAACAACCTTGAAGTTCTAAGAATTTATATTATTTAAGTCTAAATAAAGTTTTGCTAAAGTAGACTCGCTTCGTTTGAGTTTTGATCATCATCTGACATTGTCCTCTGTCTACTTGCTGCTTGTTTTGAACTTCTTATCGTGATGGATGCAGAATTTATGCTTCATATGTGAGCATGTAATTATTGTTGAGTCTCAGTGTATGGTGTAGTGTCCCTCATAAACATATTCTCTATTGTTGCCTATTCTAGGGGTCTTTTATGGGTATTGTAAATAGATTAACAAAATATGTACAGTAACGCACAATAAGAAAGTCTTGTAAAAATGAAGTGGTAGTACGCACCTGCTGCCTCCGATGCCACCGTTGAAAGGGGTTAGAATTAAAAATAGAGCATGCAAATATTATGAAGGATTAAACAAGCACAAAAGACATGTGTATACGTGTGTAAAAAATTATGTGGCATATATTTGGAAAATCACAAGTTATAAGAATTCAAGTTAGGGGTAGGCTCAGACTCATAATTCTCGAGGAACATCTATAGGCAACCATAAACAATCTATGTGCTTTATCCCGTCTAAACCCAGGTAGAAACTACCAACCAAACAATCAAAGGAAGGCAACACTTAGCTCGATCAAAGTGATTAACAAATGGATTTGTATAGGATAATATCCAATATTCTTAATTTGTCAAGCATATAAAGTGAAATTTTTACTTAGCAGTTAAAAATAGTAGTGTCACGAGAAAAGATTTTTTTGTTATATTATATATATAAGTATTTTGTAAATCAAACTGTCCACAAAATTAATCACTTTGATTAGGCTAGAGCTATCAGCATCCTAAGAAAGCAAAAGGCAACTTCTCACCAATTTATGGTGATTAGTCAGATTGATCTACCCGAAAGTCCTCAGGTCAGGAGATACTATTCATGTATTTACTTTAAGTTTAAAGCATTTCAAACATGAGTATTTGCATGTGTTTTCTTCATGTTCAAAGTGTATGAAACTTGAGTTATCTACATGTGTTTTCTTTATGTTTAAAGCATGTGAAATTGAAGTAGACTTCATGTAATACCTGTATCTTTCCATGCATGTGAGATATTCTCTCCATGTAGTTTTTCCCATCTAATTTTCCCCCACTTTTGACAATATATTTTGTGTAGTTTTACCCATGTATTCCCCTCATGTTTTCCATGATTTTAAGTGTAGTCTTACCCAGTTAGTTTTCTCCTATGTTTGCCATGATTTTATATGCAATTTTACCCATGTAATTTTACCCCATCATTGCAATGGTTTTATGTGAAGTTTACCCATGTGATTTTACCCCATGTTTGTCGTGGTTTCATGTGTAGTTTACTCTATATAATTTCTCCATTTATATCATACTCCAAGTTTATCATACTCCATGTGTGCTTTCTTTCATGTGATAAATATATGAAGGTGAATTCAATTTAATGTGTAGGGTTTCCCCATGTGATAAGTATTTTTTTCTCCATACACAAATTATGTAAATAAAAAAGAGAACTTCTCGTGTTTAGTTTTTGGGTGATTTACAAGCAAGCTTATTTTTGTGCTCAGGAATGATCATTTGCAAGCCTAGGTGTTTAGGATTTGTCACTTGCAAGTTTAGGTGATGAGCACATCTTAATTCACAAACTTGTATAATCTAAACATTTAAAAATTCATAAAACATATAATTTTAAGGCCTTCTAAAAATAACATAAAACCTCTAAACATTTAAAAATCAAAAATAATTTTAAACATTTTAAAAATAATTTAAAACCTTTAATAATTTTAAAACTCGTTAAAATAGTTGAAAACTTTTAATCAATTTTAAACCCATTTAAAAAAAATAAAACCCTTAAACATTTAAAAATGCAAAACAATTTTAAAACCTTTTAAAAATTACTTAAAACATTTATTCAATGAAATTCTAAAATAATTTTAAAACCTATTAAAAAAATAATAACTTAAAACCTCTGAACATTTTAACATTCAAAAGAGTTTTAAACCTCAAAAAATTTATATAATTAATTAATTAATTAAATCTTTTTAAAAAGCATAAAATTTAAATAACTTAAAACCTCTAAAAATAATAAAGCGAATAATTTAGAACCTATAATAATTAAAGACAATTTAACATTTTAAAACAATTCAAAATCTTAATCTAAAAATGCTTTAAAATAATTCAAAATTCTTAATTTTAAACTATTTTAAAACATTCTTTTTTGTAAAGAACAATAATTTTAAAAAACTTTAAAACTATTTGAAATAAATTTAAATTTTCAATTTTCAAAGCACTTTAAAACCATTTGAAATACTTAAATTTTGAACTTTTAAAAACAAAATTAAAATAAAATTTTAACATATAAAATATTTTAAACTTCTAAAATAAGCTTGAAACTCTTAAACCTTAGACATTTGAAATATTTTAAATACTTCAACTCTTAAAAAACACTCAAAATTTGAATCAAAACTTCAAATTTTCAAAATTGCCTTTTCAAACCATCTAAATAACCCACTCTCCAAATTATATAAGCTTACACGGTTTTAATTACTAAAATTCACAACTGTTTAAGCAATTCACAAGATGACTCTTTAGGCTTCCAATCTATTGTTTATAAATTCTCATATAAAATCACATAAGCCTATAATCCTCATATAAAATTTAATGACAAAACTTTAAACCAACACTTGTAAACCAATAAAAAAAATGCAAAAATTTGAACACAAAATAACCCCCCCTTATTTTGTGTAGACAGGCAAATCTAGGAGTTGAACCAAATTATGAATTATATATCAAAACCCAAAAAAAAATATAGAATTCACCAACTTAAATAATGAAAATCATCATTTGACAGATCAACTGTGTAAACACTTAGTAAGCCAACCTAGAAATAAAACTTGGGATCATATTAACCCTTGAATTGCTCTGTCTAAAAGCCTAGGTTAATTTGCTAGGTAATAGTTAATGTGCAAGAAAGAATACAAACATGACAGTGATCGGTCGACCAGACTGTGGCAACCAGTCAAACTGAAAGGATGGGTTGATCAATCTAGGACGATCGATCGGACACAAAAGAATGAGCGATCGGCCTGGGACTGTCGATCAGACCAAAAGCAGGTGATAGAATCATGGCGGTCTATCGAACCCAAAGTGGGCGATCGACCCATAGCAGTCGATCAAACCTAAAGGATCAGATGATTGGCCTGGGACAGCCGATCGCACCAAAAGCAGGTGATCGACATGGGGCAGTCGATCGTACCCAAAGGACCAGGTGATCGGGCTGGGATGGTCGATCGCACCCAAAGAAGCTGATAATCGGACGGGGGCGGCCGATCGAACCTAAAAAATAAGTCAATCAGGTTGGGATGGTCGATCGAACCCAAAGCAGGCGATCAAACTGGTGTGGTCGATCAAACCCCCAAAAGATCAGGTGATCGGGTCGGGACAGCCAATTGAGCCTAAAAAATAGGTAGATCAGGTCGGGACGACCGAACAAACCTAAAGTGATCGGTCGATGTGTTGAGGCAATCGATCCAACCGAAGTGCTGACGCGATCACACATATGATATGCGATAAGATCCACATGCAAAAATGCAACAAATGAACAATCATATGCAATGCAACCCAAAACATTGGACAGCACCTCGAACTCGTCCTAACGACTTCACATAGGTATATAAAGTTTAGCACATTGATATGCAGCATATCCGCCTCTTGCTTTGACAAGACGTGTGGGGAGCTTCACTTTCGGATTTCCAAGAGGAAAGCCTCCACAATGTTGTGGAATGAACTAGCTACAAAGCTTTTCTCATTCCACAACCCCTCATGATTTTGCAAAGCGAGCTAGCTACAAATCTTGTCTCACTTCACAAAAATCCAAATATCCCAATCCCTCTAAAGAGGGCTACAAATGTCAAGGCAAGTAGAAATTGGGATTCCAACCCGCTTAGGTGTAAATATAAGGCTCACAAGGGAAACTCTCGGATTCGCTAGGAATGTATCCAATGTAAGCTTCCTAATCTAGGGTTTCCTCTAGGAAATCAACGGCCAATCCAAATGGATTTGGTCGTGCCGACTAGTGTCGCTCGAACAACTTGCCTCGTGTTGGCAACCGAACCCACAACACCTAGCCAAATCCTATCTTAGGGCTAATTAAGAAAAAAAACAAAGGATTTTAGAGAATCTCNTCCTCATGATTTTGCAAAGCGAGTTTGCTACAAAGCTTGTCTCACTTCACAAAAATTCAAATATCCTAATCCCTCTAAGGAGGGCTAGAAATGCCAAGGCAAGTAGAAATTGGGATTCCAACCCGCTTAGGTGTAAATCTAAGGCTCACAAGGGAAACTCTCGGATTCGCTAGGAATGTATCCAATGAAAGCTTCCTAATCTAGGATTTCCTCTAGGAAATCAATGGCCAGTCCAAATGGATGTGGTCGTGCCAATTAGTGTCGACCGACCAACTTGCCTCATGTTGGCAACCGAACCCACAACACCTAGCCAAATCCTATCTTAGGGCTAATTAAAAAAGAAAAAGCAAAGGATTCTAGAGAATATCATCAATGTGGAGTTTGATGTCACATTTCTTCTCGTAGGATGAAGCTCTCCCGGTGGTAGGAGAGATGGCGACGTTCCGGAGAAGCTCTTGCGAGGTCCGCTCCACTCCTCAAATGAACGAATAAGTTCTCCTTTAGAAGGAGAGTATGGTGAGATTCCAGAGAAGTTTTGAGCTCCGATTAAGTTCCGACGATCCTTCTCCGAGCTAAGATGAAGTGCTCCCTGCTAACCAAGCTCTTCCTTAAGTATATCTCCTCATACACTCAAGAAAAGTGATGGAGGAAGATGAAGGTTCAAAAAGATGAAGAAGAAAAAGCTTTACTATCTTTGCATGAGCTCCTCTCCAAACTTTTTTTCTTCACCGAGGCTCATCTTTATGTCTTCACCACCAAGAGAAAGAAGAAGCACGCCTCTAGTAGTACCAACCATCCCCAAGATTGAAAAAAGAGAGCTGAAATGAGAGGGGAAAGGAGAGTTTAAACCAGCCTCCCCATGCAAATCCCCAACTTGCCTTTAATGAAGCCAAAAAAGGCTAATGGAGGGAAACTATGATATGCCAAATATATTTAACACCCCTCATGAATATCTCCTCAAGTTTAATGAAATCTCTACAAATTTCGGCTCATTGGAGGTGCACCAAGTCAAATCGATGCCAAAATCGTGAAAAATCACATCCTAGAAATGGACCGGTGGCTAGGTGTCGTGACCCTGGCACTTAAGCGCCCAGTCTGGCACCATGGCACTAGGTCTAGAACCTAAGTGCCACTCAAGTGTCGCCTACTTTACTGAGGCTAGGAAAATGACTGTTTTTTAGTTATTTTGGGCGCCTATGCACCGGAAATTGACGCCTGGGTGTCGAAAACTGGCACCTAGACACCAGAAAGTGGTGCCAAACTCCTAGGGGCTCGGTTTTAAACGTCCTGGAAGGAATTTTGGGTGCTTAGGAGCCCAGGGTCGGGTCTAGCCCCGAAACTCTGATTTATATCGGGAGCTCTCGATGGAGGATTTTCTCGATCGATAAGCTACGAGAGACTCCATATGAGTAAAATGTAGTCTCATAACTTCAAAATTAAATATTTTGTTTGGTCATTCACCAGGGAAATCACCACCAACGATCACCCTATAAGTCGCGGCGCGGGAAGGGCGTCCCAAACCCTAACTTTTCCGCAACGTGCGTACGAGGACTCCATGACTGCTCTTGGTCACAGAAGGCTCGGAACAAACGTGTGATGACTTCTAAACACCAGAATGGATACCGAGTATGTCTCGTGTCCTGAATGATCCCCTCTCAGGGCGGGTTCTCCCGGGTAAGGCTAAATCACCACCAACCCTAGCTTCATGCCTCAAACAAGTTCTAGAGAGTCCTGGATGGGCATCTTAAGCTACGGGATGCTACAGACAAACCGTAAACTATCTCAAGAATTATTTAACAGATCTATTGTAATGAGAGCTTGGTTATGAAATTAGATGTCTTTAAGTAGCAAATTTTTTTAATAAATACACCAATAGCTAAGGTATCACTTTAATCAGTTCATAATTTCAATTGTGCTACAAAATGTCACATAAAATTCTTACCCCTATCATTATTATTAAGTGTTTTTTATGGGTAGAATGTAATGAAGCTAAGCATCATGGCTCCAAAATGATATTCATAAGGGTAGTGGATAGAGTATCTGGCAAGGATGTGTTGATTTAGCTAATTACCTCAGAGTTACAAACAAATCACTAAGCTCCTGCATTCTCCAGATAAAAATATCATTAATTAGATTAAACCTATATTTAATATTATTAAAGTTTAAAAAAAAAAAAAGAGGAATGGGACATTCTGAAGGCATTTTTTCAATAATGTTCTTGCGATTGCCTCTCCTCTATCTACTTCATCTGCTTTTCTGGCAAAAAAATTATTCTAAAATTTGCTTCAGAAATCTGTTTTGCTTCTGATTTTACTAAAATACGAATAGAGATGAATGCAATTACTCTAAAATTTACATCCGCCCGGCCACCCGCCCGCCCGCCCCAGCGCATGCACGCGCACGCAGAGATAGCTTAATGACAGCTTTCATGGCAAAGTATGCTAGTCATTACCATCCTTAACCATCAAATGCACCAATATACACACAGTTGATGGATCTAACCTTAGAATTTTTTAGTTATAATTGTTCAAAGAATCAAAACCCAAATCAATTAAATCAACTAAAAAGCATTTATGCAGAAGTGATGATTAAGTCTTTTCAATTAGACAGCTTCAAGTTTCCTAATCAACCATCATATAAGCATTTAAGTTACAGTTTAATTTTTTTTCAGCTACTAAAAAAAAAGCAAGACGTAAATAAAAAGCCAAAAAAAGCAACCAAATCAAAGCATCACATCAATGGTCAGTACACTGATAAATGGAATAAACCCGGTAGGATCAGAAAACCTTTGTTAACACCAGTAAAAGAGATCGACAATATGTTAGAAAAAGAAATAGAAAAATGATTTACATGCAACAACTCATCTTTGTAAGAGTTTCAGAGGAATTTGAAAATTATCCTAGCTGTTCAAACCACGTAGGGCAGCAAGAGAAATTGGATGCATCAACCCCTAATTAGGTAATTTGGCATAGCCCAGGTCATTACAAGGTCTTCACAAACAATTCCAAGACGATTTATATACACAATATTCCAGCTCCTATCATGTACCTGTATCAAAAGTGCATACATTTCAAAATAAACATGATGCAATGACATAATAGGCGTAAGAAACGATGGTAATCAAATTATGAAACCCAAGATAGCAATCTGAGAAGGCGACTGCGACCGTTTCTCTTAGCTTTACCTGTTGATTATCGTGTGTACATTTGTCATCATCATTATTACCCATTTTCTAATAATAACGGGATTATTTTCATCATCTTCATTACCCTTATCTGTATTATTTCCGATGGTTTTATGCATACTCATGCCACAATCATGCCTGATAATACATGAAATGCTGAATTTACTTTATGCAGAGTTACACAACTTTTAGACATGTAGCATTTGGTCTACCCATTATTCTTGCAATCCTACAACATTAATTTTTTTCTACTTATCGTATTATTCATCTTCTACCTTTCATTCTATATGCCGAATCTAACAAACTCTATTTTCCACAATATTATGTTCAATGTTATCTAATCCAAGTATCTCTCTAGAAGAGTCATATCTCAACCTATCATTCCTAGTTATCACACATTCATTTTAATATTATCGTCTTTGCATGCTCATTTTAGCATTCGTCTATACCACATTAACTGGGCAGGCAATTTTTTTTTATCATTGATCAACACTTAATCATATAGTGCGACAGAATTTTCTTTTCGTGTAAATTTTACCTTAAGAACCTTGGTTTTCCCTTATCCCGAGTATCCCTAAATCATTTCCTCTGTTTAACCACTCTATCTTAATTCTAAAAATTATGTCCTCATAAACATAATTATTCTTCTACATAGAAGAACGAAAATACTTAAAATTATCACATTGAAGTTTACCAAATCTTACAAGATTATAGACTAATCAAACAATTCCCACAAAAATTACCTATGCACTAGTCTAGGCCTTAATCTTGCAAAATATTTTCTCAATTTTCTCGTTCAACAAATACTTGTTTAAATTATGCGAAGGACGTTTATAACATCGGTGCTAATGTTGTGCTGGTTACAATATCCACATATGGGGTCATCACTGGGAAGAGGGGAATACGAAGAAAAGAAAAAATGATGACTGACGATGGTTATATTAGAGTAAAAAAATTAACTAAAAATTACAGAACACTCAGATTTGAATAATATGAAAATAAAAAAAAAACATGAGAAGAGATACTCAGACTTAATTTCATGGTTTGATAAAAAAGTAGCTAACAGGAAAATTTTAAGGATCAATAAAATAATAATAAAAGTTGAAATTCAACACCCTCTTTTGTTGATTTTAAGATAGAAACAAACCTTTTGTGGCAAGAATAATTAAGCAGTTTGAAATCCTCATGAATCATATATCCTGATGGAAGAATAGATGGCTTGCCTACATACAGGGCATTTAGGTGAGACATTGTGCTGCACAAATATGGCACACTGGACACAGCAAACAAGATGCCCACAGGGGACAAAGGCAGATCTCTTCCGTCTCATTAAACAAACTACACATAGTTGCCCTTCTGGGACATCACCTTCATCTGATACATTTCCTGATTCATCAGCAGTGGTGCTCTCAACACCAGTCACCCTATGCCGATCTCGGCTTTGACTTCTCTGTCTCCATTCTTTCCATCTTCTCCAGTTTCTGTGATATATCATTATCTTAGAGTAAGGAAAATTTCAGACTAAGCTTATAAAAAGAAGTGATTAGGTAAACAGGTCAGCTCGCAATGGATATCAGATATATTCCAATTGCGTGGCTTTTTTTAGGAGAAAATTAAATCAGGAACTCCTGAAACAAAAGTGGGTCAGCAGTGCAAGGCAAATATGAAAGCCATTTAATCCAAAGAATAAATTTTATGACCACGTAATTTGATCATGTAACAAATAATGGATTTGGTTTCATTGTCTGACAAAACAGATGATTTGCAACTACTAGAATCTAAATATAATATATATTGGATCCTCAAATGTTTTATTTTGTTCATTTGACTTGCACTTTAGTTTCAAAAATGGATCACTAGCTCCTGACAGAATTTTTCTACCATGTTATCATTAAAAAGTCAATACGACAGTAAAAATGAGTCAACAACATAAAGGAGCATGATAAAGAGGGAAAAAACAGAGATATTATTATATATGCTGCATTAAAAAGTGATTGCAAGAATATCAGCTTTCAAACATGTATTGGACGAGCAGCAGACTTCAAACAATGTATAATCCAAAGCCAGCGCATGCATATGTAACCCTTTTTTCTTCTTTCACTTTATCCATCCTAAAAGAGCCCCAGTGCCAGTATATGCATTTTAGGAATAATAGAAAAAAAGCTTGATGTTTTGCAATACAACAAAGAGAAATTTGTAGAAAACTCCCTATAATTGGAAATTTTTGCAAACAAAAGGATGATAGGTTTAAAATTTTGTAAATAAAAGCAATTTTTTAACCAGTTTATATCAGGGTTTTTTTATTATAAATTTGGGCTCCAGCACAATAAGACACAGCAAAGACAAGGATAAATGCTTGTGTGATAATGTTTTTTTATTAATCATGTTTAGTTATTTTTATCTTCATGAAATTTCTTTTATGATATAATATTTCATTCTATGATGTCTTTACTAGAGAATTGCAGAAAATTATAACTTTGTATCAAAAACTTATTAAGTATGAAAATATATGTATGGCATGTTGTGTCCTATTTTTTGCAATTACGGCATAACATCGTATCTATTTCGTGTCATATTCTTCTCCCCCTGTCTGTGTCCACACTCCATAGCTAGGAAAATTAGACCCCTGTCACCTGAGCAAGAAACCAATTAAAACAGTAAAAAGAAAAATGTCTCCTACATAGAGGATTCAGACCACTGTTCCAAATTCCAATAGTTAGTACAGCAAGTTATATATCATCTAAGAAGCCAAATACTGTTAAGTTCAGCATGATCCCCCTTTAAACAACTCTGTTATATAAAATAGGTAATTGATGTTGCATTTTTCCAAGACACCAAAAAAGCAATAAACTCGTAATGCCATTTTCAGCTTGGACTATAGCAACTTCCACTGGCACTGGTGTGGAAGTCCTTGAGCTATCAGCTCTACTATTAAATAATATGATATGACCCTCTTCACATTTTTTATGAAGTAAAATATTTGGAACAACAAACAGTCATAACTAAAAAACTAGATTTTTAAATTATGAATCAGTAGACCGAATCATCATCATTAGCCTTACTTGAATCATTCAAGGAATCAATAAGCTGAATCAAAATACAAAATATGACTAGTGAAAAGATTTACCTAAAAATGGTAAAACCCAGCACACCAATGGAAAATGCCCCAAGTATAACACCACTCCAAAACAGAATCCTGCTATTTGCAGCTAGATGTGCTTCAATTTCATCTTTTGTCATATCAGACCTACAAAGCAGAACCAAGTACATTTATGGTTTTAATCTTGAGTTACAAGCAAATCACCAAGGAAACCTTTCTGACCGGAGCCTTACAAGAAGTATGGAAGATCTGGACAGGATTTCAACTCAAGAGCTCCATTTTGTGATCTGCACTTGCCAATTGCAGTCATGTCCTTGCCTATCGCAAGAATCTTTTCTTCATCCAATAATGCAACCTTAAAACCTCAAAAAAAATTTAAAAACAGTCCACAACTAAAATTAATCCTTAAAAGGAAAATACCACGTTATGCTGGGGAACACAGAGGAACAACTTACTGGATAACCATTCCCGAAGATGGCCTGGAAGAAGGTATAAGGCGTAGGCTGAATAGGCCGTAACTGATGATAAACTGTTGTAAGAGGAAGTGAATGGCTTGAACCATCCAAGTTAATATGAACATACCCAGAATTAGGCCATTGGCCACCTTCAACAAGAATAAATGGAACCTAAGAGAAAATATGATAAGAGTTCGCCATTTTTTGCAGAAGGAAATATGAAAAAGCAAGATTGGAAAGAGTGCAGTAGTGCTTTTGGCTTACCGATCTCAGGGAGCTTGACCGCTGTTCTCTCCAAGATTTTGCAAAGAGAGCATGGAGATCAATACTCCATCCAAATATGCCTCTCCACTCATTGTAGAGGCACTGCACAAAAACATAAACACGGAATTTGCATCAATATCCAGCAGCAAAAACAAACAAACATAATCTAAGAAAAAGTTCAATCACTAATTCAGAGTCGAAACAAAATAAGGAATACAATTTTTAAATGCAGATGGCAAACCCAAACTTTGAACTTTGTCCTAATCAATTGCTTCGATGAAAATAAACCATAGAATCCTAATGGAACTATAATTAACAGTCATATACTATAGTATGATATTTCCAGTATAGCATAGATAGACAAATGAATCAAATTTTAGGGAAAAGTTACAATAATTGAGTAAGCGTTTATCGAATAAAGTGCATAATATTTGAGAATATGAAATGCATAATGAAGTAATATCAAGATGTGATGCCCTTTTAAGTATTGCAGATCAATAGCATAGAAGAACGATGATATAGGTTACGACATAACTCAAAAGTTTAGGCTAAGTGATTGCAATGAAGTATTTTAAAAGTATTATGTTCTAAGAGAATACCAANAATGATATTTAAAATTCGCATTTGTAGAAATTTTAGACATTGATATAGGTGTTTTTTATTTTCCGTTGATATCATAATTAATTGAAGCATTTCTACCTTCTGTTGTACTGGTGGTTTAAAATTGCTTAATATGATGTCCATCTTATGATCCACTTCAATGTTTTTTTTGAAAAAATCCACAGTGAGGCTTCATCAGATACTTCAAGAAGCTTATGCCTCACATAATGTGGCCTATCATAAGGCGCACCTCTCCTCACTTCTAGTGAGGGGTACACAATTAAATCGAACTCTTATTAAAATAAATATGAGTAAAATAATCTTAATAAACTTTCATTACTTACCCATATAATATAAAATTAAAAATGTGATTGAAAATGTTATTATTAACAGTTTTTATTTTAAAAGCTAATAAAATTTTTTATTAATTAATATTTATTAAATAAAAAAAGATGATTGAGATTTAAAATGATAAGAAAACATAGACATAATTGAGGATATGTAGGGGTGAAAATAAATCATTTTATTTATGATTCTAATGAATGTTTATTAAGTGATATGAGTCAATAGGACTTTTGAATTCATATATTATAAACGTAGTGCCCTATTATGTTCTTACTTTGATGGTTGATAGTAGGAACGTGAGGCAAACTAATTGTATCGAACTTAAGTTTTTATATTATTATTATATTTTACTTTGATATTAATATAATATTTTTATTTTATAATGTGATGTTTGGATTTTTTTACTTTGAACAATTATTTTTTTATTTAATTAGGATGTTAATATGCTACCTTTTAACCTATTAATATGTTACTACCTACTATAAATTTTGAACGTAGTAAACAATCTGTTGATTTGAATAGTTATCTCTCAAAACACCTTTAGGCTTATAGCTCATCCACGAACAAAAAAACATTTATGTATCTAATTGCATTATTTTAAACTTTGATGTATTATATGGCACATACTAGGTTTGATAGCTTTGATGAAATGAGGAATCATTAGAGTATATTGTAAAGTTAGACACAAGAAAATTTAGCATTTGTAAAGAGTCAAATGCAAGTTGAAAAGTATTTTTTGGCATGGATTACGATGATATGTCCATATATTTAGTAATCAACAAGATATGAAAAATATGTGTTTTTTTTTTTCTTAAGTTTTTCATTTAGGGAACCTTCCCAAGATGTTCACATTTTTTATGCGCATTCGATAAATTTCAGCCCTTCTAATTAATTTAGTTTTGGCAAATTACTTGTTGTTTATAAGCTATGATTAATCAATCAGATAAGTTATCTAAATCCATTGAAAAATTAGTAAAAGCTTAATTATCAATTTTTATCATCATACTTGACAATTCAATATTAGCTTTTCTTATTGTAGCTTCCTCTATGCCAATTTTTTTGACATAACATACTTTCCATAAGTATTATTGTTAAAGACTCCAACTTGTCTTAAAATTTTTTTTGGTCTGCTTGTATAATTAAAATTCAAATGATTTGGTTCATCATTATGATTTAAATGTACTTCATGTTCATGTTCATGAACATGATTATTTTTCAATGTGTTCAACTTTACCATATTATTGCCAGCACGCAATTGATTTTGCTTGTTGAACAATGTAGTAATTGATTTTGCATAGTTATAATTATATTCTTGTTTAGTTTTTATTATAATTAGTTTCACTTCCAAGGGACATTTTGACAACTTAAAGCTTTGATACTACTTTGATGTAAAATAACTTTTGGGTTAAGATTTTCTAATGTAACTAATATTATGAATAAAGGAACATGAGAATACACATTTCACACGCCACTAATTTTTAAAAAATTCTTTGTTTAAATTTAAACAATGAATATTAGAATTATAACCAAATGATAAAAAAGTGATAACAAAATGATCAAAATAATATGATGGAGTTATCAATAATTTAGAACCATATAAAATCAATGAATAATTGTAATTTAATTTCCACAAATAGAATTTCATTACGAAATTTTAAAAATTAACAATCACATATCTATGTTAAAGAAATAAGATTAAGGAATGAAATTATAAAAAGTAGTCTCATGCCAATACGAGGTGATGACTTCTTCCATAATCAGGGAGTCACATTTTTATCACAATTCTTGAATAAGATAGAAAATTGTATAGAAAATTTTTATTTAGCCAAAATATTTCATTACATCCCTCAAAATCTATTTGAAGACTTCTCATCCTTAAACTTGTAAAATTTTCTTGCACACGATTAACTACATTGAAAATTAAATTTATTCCCAAAAATAATTATCAATTTTAGTTTTTAATTTCAAATCTCAAACTCAGCCGATCAGCTGGCGTGCGAGAAAGATCTTTTTAACATATCAAGCTGCTTCAATAACAAATGCTGTAAAATAGCATGTGGGTATATGCAACAACATAACTTGTTGCACTATGTAATTGTAGCAGCTCATAACTTGCAACTCCCATCACAATATTGATCCGCACAAAGCAAACAGTTGTTTTCTTCCAGAGCAGCAAATCAAAACACATATTGTGGATATGGCCAAGCTTGATTGCTTACGTTAAAGAAGGTATTCTCAATTTCCAACGCCTGAAGTANCCGACTGCCATCTTTCTTAGGTGTAAGTAAATTGAGCAGATATAACACATGAACTTGCTTTCTTAGGTGTTTTGTGATTTGTTAAAAAAGAAATACAGTGTTGAATNCAATCTACACACATACACCAACTGCCATCTTTCTTAGGTGTAAGTAAATTAAGCAGATATAACACATGAACTTGCTTTCTTAGGTGTTTTGTGATTTGTTAAAAAAGAAATACAGTGTTGAATCACAATGTATTTGATTTTTTTTTTTTTTGAATTATTTGTTAGGGTGTAAAACAAATGCGAGGGATTATTTTATTGATATTTGGTTTGAAGTTAATTGAACTCAATAAAAGCTCGACGACAGAGGCTACAAACATTGGTTGACGGTGCAGGCAATGGAAGCTGGTTGATCGTGCTTGGCAACAACTGTTAACGAAGGCAACAAATGAGATTTGGTGGCATGGAGGCTAATAGTTGCGGCTAGTGGTGGCTGGCAGTTGNTGTTGCTCTTTGCTTAATAAAATCTGTTTTACTATTAAATTTTTGGTTAACTAAGGTAGCATCAACTTTCTTAAAATGTAGTCATGTTATCAATATGAGAAATAGCCCAAACTAAACAAAAGTTGAAACCATGTTGAATCATATGGACTGACCTAATGCTTAGAATATTACACTCTTCTCTTGGCCATCATTTGCATATTATTGATTACAAAAGTAATAAATAATTTAAAATGGTCCAAATAATGAAAGGAAAAAAAATTGAACCATTCTTAGATCATTTCTTAATATGATGCTTTCAGTGGGAATAATCCACCATGTATTTTTTTTTCTAGTCTCACGTTAGGTTGCTAAATATGACTTTTCTTATAAGTGTTATTTAAATAATACTCATAGAATGTGGCTGGATTAGAGGATGTACAAGGATCTCCCTCTTTTGTGTGATACTTTTAACTTTGTTCTTTATCACTTATTTTTATTTTTTCTCCATGAACGTTGTTCTATCAATCTTAGGAACATGGAAAAAGTTGATGTCAAGTACCCTGTGAACTTTTTTCAGAGCGTACAATTTTCCTTTTCTTTATCAAACACCTTACATTCTACCTTTATCAGAAGAATTGAGGGGCAGATATTTAGATTTTGTCCTTAATCTTTGCTTGCTTCATTNTGACTAAGGATGTGAGGCGAGATAAACAATTCATTGTCAACGATTCTATAAAAAATTAATTGCGTGATGAGAAGAAAAAGGACATTTAAATTAAAAATTTCAAATATTGATGACTTGTTACATTTTGTTCAATTAGAGGATAATATGAGTGGGAGAAAAAGAATTAATGTTGAGCTTATTTTGATTGTTATGCTTTGATGTTTTAGTATTTTATTTTAATGTTTTAATTTACTTTGATAGTTTAATGTTTCTATAGCACATCTTATTCCATAATTTGATGTTATAATATTAACGTGTTACTTTTAATTTTATGCAATTTATCACTTTTTACTAAGAATATCAGTATATTATTTTTACTAAGTTCATAAGTTAGAATATTAATATATTATTTCTTGTTTCACACTTATATTTTATACAATATTTATTAATTTACTTAATTTTTTGTTAGATCGAGGATTACGCCTCGTTTCACAAACAAAAAATATCTCAGTAAACAATTGCACAATTTTAAACCATGCTTAATAATAAACTTTATAAAATTACAATTATATAAACTAAATTGTGTGGCCTGAGTGTTGGTAGTAAATGTTTGGTATGACTCATATACCAGAATTTGGAATCTCTTGGAGAGAAGAAATGTCTCTTAGAGTGAAGATGTGTGTCTCTTGGAGATAAGTGGATTGAGGGGCGTGTTAGTAATTTTATCTGTGAATTTTATCTATATATATGAAGTGTAACCCTATGGGTATGTACTTGACTCCTCTGAACTAGTGAAATTCGCTGCTCTACTCCCGATGACAGACATTTTCGCGCAAAAGCCAGGGAGTGCGCGACAGGAGGCTTTGTGCGACTCCAGCAAGCGGATTCGCTCAACTGAGGGTTTGCGAACATGAGTTCGCGTGTAGTTACCACAAACAGAAGTGTCTTTTTTTTAATAGAGAAGTTCGGACAGCGGAGTTCGCAAATTTGTTGCATGAGGAGGCGACGGATGGAGTTCGGTTGAGGCGTTCAAGTGAACAGGAAAGAGTTTCAAGCAAGGTGTTCGTAGTAGTTCAACCGAGTTCCTTTTTGTGAGAACAGAAAAAATTGTTGCAATTGACAGAGAAAATTTCAGGTTTTTTTGAATTTATTTGCGGTGTGTTTTTGTTTCGACACAAGACAGGAAAAATTCGATGCAAGATTAATTTTAAATAGCAATGTCTGAAGCAAAATTCGAGATAGTGAAGTTCGATGGAACCGAAAACTTCGGATTGTGGCAAACAATGGTGAAAGATATGTTGGCACAACAATAAATTTTGAAGGTTTTGCGAGCTACGAAACCAGATAATATGGAAGATGAAGATTGAGAACAATTGCAACTACGAGCGGCAGGTACAATATGTTTATGTCTGGCATATGAGATTATCATGTTATGAATCTGAAATTTCTATGAGAAGTATGGAAGAAATTGAAATCTCATTTTATGTTCAAATCTCTAACAAATAAACTGTAACTGAAGCAAAGACTGTATGGGTTGAAGATGTAGGCAGACACTGATCCGGCGCAGCATTTGAATGTCTTCAATCAAATAATCACAAATCTGGTACAGCTTGATGTGAGCATTGAGGATGAAAACCGAGCAATGATTTTGTTCTGTTCATTATCTTCATCCTATGAACATCTGGTGACTACTCTTACATATGGGAAAGAGATAATCGAAATTGATGAGATTATTACAGAATTGTTGACTCACAACCAGCGGAACCAGAATGCAGGGGAAAGCTCTCATGGTAATTTTTTATATGCTAAGGATAATCAGGATCGTGGAAGAAAGGAGGAGGAGAGTTCTGGAATGCAAAATTTTAGGTCAAAGCCTAAAAGCAAAAAGACGACTCATTGCTATAAGTACAAGGAGTCAGAACATATGAAGAGAGATTGTCCAAAGCTCAAGAAGCAGTTTGCTAAGAAACATGATATACCTTCCAAGTCTATGAATACGGTGCCGAGTGACATTACATATTACAGTGATGGTGATGCACTTTCAGTTACAATAACTCAGTTGAAGGATGCATAGATTATTTATTCAAAATGCTCTTATCACATAACACCAAACAGAGAATGATTTACTTCATACAGGTTATCTGATTTTGGTTCATTCTATTTGGGTGATGATAGATGTTACAATATTGCTGGTATTGACAAAGTTAGAATTAAGATGTATAATGACACTGTCACAACATTACGTAATGTAAGACATATTCCAGATTTGAAGAAGAATTTAATTTCCTTGAGCACTTTACACAGAAATGATTTTATTCCTAAGAAAGATGATGATCTGAATTGTTAAAGATGCACTGACTGTGATGAAAGAAAAGATCATTGCAGTTAATATCTATAAACTGTTGGGGAGTACAGTTGTATGTGGAGTTCACTCTATTGAATCATATGATGAAAATGCAGCAGATATGTTGACCAAGTCAGATACTATCAACAAGTTCTTGCATTGCTTGAACTTGTTGAATGTTTGCGATTATTAGTTGGCATAGTTTTCCAACTCACTTTGGTGTAAGAAAATTCGTGAAGTATTTCTCCTAAGGGGTTGGATAATCGTCAAGGTGGAGATTTGTTAGGTATATGTATTTCTTCTAAAAGGTTGGATATTCATCAAGGTGGAGATTTGACATATATGGCTCATATACCAGAATTTGGAGTCTCTTGGAGTGAAGGGATGTGTCTCTTGGAGTGAAGAGGTGTGTCTCTCGAAGATAAGTGGGTTGGGGGGAGCGAGGGCGTGTTAATAATTTTATTTGTGGGTTTTATTTATATATATGATGTGTAACCCTATGGGTATGTACTAAACTCCTCTGAAATAGTGAAAGTCGTCGCTCTGCTCCTGAGGACGTAGGCATCTTTATCGAACCTCGGTAAATCTTTGTGTGTTCTTTTGGATTTGTGTCGATTCTTGTTTTTCTTCACTCCAATTTCTTAACAGTAAAAAGTCATTAAAATTCATATCGAGAATAAAAATAGGAGAATACTAAAATAAATGTGAACAAAACTAAGAAGGATGGATTGATGTATGATAATATTGAAGGGAATATGAGAGTAGCATCCATTGGTGTTAAAATAGTCAAAAAAAAGTTTTATATGACTTGGACATACATGATGAACAATAGAAAATGCTATCAAGATACATGTTTAATCATAATTGAAAAATTAAGGAGAGGAATAAACCAAAAAATTACTTGGATAGCAGTTGCGCAAAAAAAAGATTAAGGAGACAGGTAGACCACAGTATTACTTGGATAGCAATTGCGCAAAAATAATTTGCATATAATAGATCTAACATCTCATAAAATATAAAAAAGCAGCTCATAAAATAAACATAATGAATGGCCATAAGAAATCATAAAATCAGCCCCAAATTATTTGGCTAAGCCTATTGTGATGATGATGCCATAGAAAATATTTTCAAAGGAAAAATGTTGAACGACGATTGATTTAATTCTTAATCTAATAAAATGCAAATGAAGCAAGCAAAGATTAAGGACAAAATCTAAATATCTNAGGCTAAGCCTATTGTGATGATGATGCCATAGAAAATATGTTCAAAGGAAAAATGTTGGACGATGATTGATTTAATTCTTAATCTAATAAAATGCAAATGAAGCAAGCAAAGATTAAGGACAAAATCTAAATATCTGCCCCTCAATTCTTCTGATAAAGGTAGAATGTGAGGAGTTTGATAAGGAAAAAGAAAATTGTACACTCTGAAAAAAGTTCACAGGTTACTTGACATCAACTTTTGCCATGTTCCTAAGATTGATAGAACAACGTTCATGGAGAAAAAATAAAAATAAGTGATAAAGAACAAAGTTAAAAGTATAACACAAAAGAGGGAGATCCTGGTACATCCTCTAAGCCAGCCACATTCTATGTGTATTATTTAAATAACACTTATAAGAAAAGTCATATTTAGCAACCTAACGTGAGACTAGAAAAGAAAATACATGGTGGATTATTCCCACTGAAAGCATCATATTAAGAAATGATCTAAGAATAGTTCAATTTTTTTTCCTTTCATTATTTGGATCATTTTAAATTATTTGTTACTTTTGTAATTAACAACATGCAAATGATGGCCAAGAGAAGAGTGTAATATTCTAAGCATTAGGTCAGTCCATATGATTCAACACGGTTTCAACTTTTGTTTAGTTTAGGCTATTTCTCATATTGATAACATGACTGCATTTCAAGAAAGTTGATGCTACCTTAGTTAACCAAAAATTTAATAGGAAAACAGATTTTATTAAGCAAAGAGCAACGAGGTTACAATCAAGACTCGAAACAAGCAAGAAAACGCAACAAAAACTAATATACTGCTAGGGCAGAGTAGGATAGCCGGAAGACAGAGAATAGAAGGGCTGGGATATGCGTTGGTAGGCTGATGGGGTGCTGGCTAATAGGCAGTTGTAGTAGGAGGGGGTGCGGCTGTAGCAAAGAGGGGTAGATCATAGAGGATAGGTGTCAGCGGCAGCCTGTAGGAAGGCTGGATGATCTAGCGGCAGTAAATAGGGAGGGTTGTGTGTGATTGTGGATGGTTGTAGGAGGGAAAAGAGGGAGCTGCGGGTGGCTGCAGTAGAAGTGGAGTTGGAGGGGATGGCATAGGGAAAGGACAGAAGCTGGGTGGAAGCGGGTGGAGGGACTACAGAAAAATGGTTTGAGGACTGTTTATGGTGGTCTGCAGCAAGGTAATGCGATGATGGCCAGGCAGGAAAGGTTTTGGAGGGGGGAAAGTCGAGAATAATCACAAAATCGGAGTGAGATACAGTCGGAGCACCACTCGTCATCGAATACAGCCATAGGAAGAACAATTGGGGACTTTGACAACAACCTTACAGAAACACAGAAAAAAACTAACCCTAAACAAAGAAAAGAACATATTTATAATCATATATAACTAGNAGAAAGTCGAGAATAATCACAAAATCGGAGTGAGATACAGTCGGAGCACCACTCGTCATCAAATACAGCCATAGGAGGAAAAATTGGGGACTCTGACAACAACCTTACAGAAACACAGAAAAAAACCAACCCTAAACAAAGAAAAGAACATATTTATAATCATATATAACTAGAAGGGGGAGACACATCTCCTTGACCGGCAGCCCTAAACAAAACCTAGGGTCAGCCACAAGCTGAACCAGTTCAGCACCTTTCCAGTTGAACCAGCCAGTTCAACCTCCCCAAGGTGAGACCAGCGTAAGTTGAATTACTTCAGGCGTTGGAAATTGAGAATACCTTCTTTAACGTAAGCAATCAAGCTTGGCCATATCCACAATATGAGTTTTGATTTGCTGCTCTGGAAGAAACCAACTGTTCGCTTTGTGCGGATCAATATTGTGATGGGGAGTTGCAAGTTATGAGCTGCTACAATTACATAGTGCAACAAGTTATGTTGTTGCATATACCCACATGCTATTTTACAGCATTTGTTATTGAAGCAGCTTGATATGTTAAAAAGATCTTTCTCGCACGCCAGCTGATCGGCTGAGTTTGAGATTTGAAATTAAAAACTAAAATTGATAATTATTTTTGGGAATAAATTTAATTTTCAATGTAGTTAATCGTGTGCAAGAAAATTTTACAAGTTTAAGGATGAGAAGTCTTCAAATAGATTTTGAGGGATGTAATGAAATATTTTGGCTAAATAAAAATTTTCTATACAATTTTCTATCTTATTCAAGAATTGTGATAAAAATGTGACTCCCTGATTATGGAAGAAGTCATCACCTCGTATTGGCATGAGACTACTTTTTATAATTTCATTCCTTAATCTTATTTCTTTAACATAGATATGTGATTGTTAATTTTTAAAATTTCGTAATGAAATTCTATTTGTGGAAATTAAATTACAATTATTCATTGATTTTATATGGTTCTAAATTATTGATAACTCCATCATATTATTTTGATCATTTTGTTATCACTTTTTTATCATTTGGTTATAATTCTAATATTCATTGTTTAAATTTAAACAAAGAATTTTTTAAAAATTAGTGGCGTGTGAAATGTGTATTCTCATGTTCCTTTATTCATAATATTAGTTACATTAGAAAATCTTAACCCAAAAGTTATTTTACATCAAAGTAGTATCAAAGCTTTAAGTTGTCAAAATGTCCCTTGGAAGTGAAACTAATTATAATAAAAACTAAACAAGAATATAATTATAACTATGCAAAATCAATTACTACATTGTTCAACAAGCAAAATCAATTGCGTGCTGGCAATAATATGGTAAAGTTGAACACATTGAAAAATAATCATGTTCATGAACATGAACATGAAGTACATTTAAATCATAATGATGAACCAAATCATTTGAATTTTAATTATACAAGCAGACCAAAAAAAATTTTAAGACAATTTGGAGTCTTTAACAATAATACTTATGGAAAGTATGTTATGTCAAAAAAATTGGCATAGAGGAAGCTACAATAATAAAAGCTAATATTGAAGTGTCAACTATGATGATAAAAATTGATCATTAATCTTTTACTAATTTTTCAATGGATTTAGATAACTTATCTGATTGATTAATCATAGCTTATAAACAACAAGTAATTTGCCAAAACTAAATTAATTAGAAGGGCTGAAATTTATCGGATGCGCATAAAAATGTGAACAGCTTGGTAAGGTTCCCTACTACAATCTAGGCTAAAATGAAAAACTTAAGGAAAAAAAAACACATATTTTTCATATCTTGTTGATTACTAAATATATGGACTTATCATCGTAATCCATGCCAAAAAATACTTTTCAACTTGCATTTGACTCTTTACAAATGCTAAATTTTCTTTTGTCTAACTTTACAATATACTCTAATGATTCCTCATTTCATCAAAGCTATCAAACCTAGTATGTGCCATATAATACATCAAAGTTTAAAATAATGCAATTAGATATATAAATGTTTTTTTGTTCGTGAGATGAGGTATAAGCCTAAAGGTGTTTTGAGGTATAACTATTCAAATCAACAAATTGTGTACTACGTTCAAAATTTATAGTAGGTAGTAACATATTAACAGGTTAAAAGGTGGCATATTAACATCCTAATTAAATAAAAAAATAATTGTTCAAAGTAAAAAATCCAAACACCACATTATAAAATAAAAATATTATATTAATATCAAAGTAAAATATAATAATAACATAAAAACTTAAGTTCGATACAATTAGTTTGCCTCACGTTCCTACTATCAACCATCAAAGTAAGAACATAATAGGGCACTACGTTTATAATATATGAATTCAAAAGTCCTATTGACTCATATCACTTAATAAACATTCATTAGAATCATAAATAAAATGATTTATTTTCACCCCTACACATCCTCAATTATGTCTATGTTTTCTTATCATTTTAAATCTCAATCATCTTTTTGTATTTAATAAATATTAATTAATAAAAAATTTTATTAGCTTTTAAAATAAAGACGGTTAATAAAAACAATTTCAATCACATTTTTAATTGTATATTATATGGGTAAGTAATGAAAGTTTATTAAGATTATTTTACTCATATTTATTTTAATAAGAGTTAGATTTAATTGTGTACCCCTCACCACAAGTGAGGAGAGGTGCACCTTATGATAGGCCACATTATGTGAGGCATAAGCTTCTTGAAGTATCTGATGAAGCCTCACTGTATATTTTTCCAAAAAAAAACATTGAAGCGGATCTTAAGATGGACATCATATTGCGCAATTTTAAACCACCAGTACAACAGAAGGTAGAAATGCTTCAATTAATTATGATATCAACGGAAAATAAAAAACACCTATATCAACGTCTAAAATTTCTACAAATGCGAATTTTAAATATCATCAAAGATTTCATATTTTAATTAGTGTTTTAGTAAAAACTTGACATAGATGTTACACAAGGAAAATAAAATTAATGATTTTGCTAAAAGTAATTAATGATTCTAAGTTCTTTTAATTGTAATTTTAAATGACATATATTATATCATGGTCACCCATAAGATTGAATCTAAGTGGGAGAGAACTACAATTTTCATAAACCCACCTTAAACATGAAAATTTATGCAAAAATCTAATTGATAGAAGGGGTTGCATATATATTGTGTGTAAGTCAGCTTTAGATCATACAAATTTGAAACCTGAACCACATCCACAATCAACTACGGTACTATGGTAGATAAAACTATTATTTATATCTCAAATATGTTTATCTCTAATTCAATTGACCACCTATAATAAAAGTATTTAGGGTGACATGTGCCAATAGGTGTTGCGCATTTAATTTTGGGTAAGCCTTGGCTTTATAATTTAGATGTTGCATATTCTAGAAGTTCTGATATATATGCTTTACGGCTAATATAGAAGAGTAATTTTGAAATTGATGAATCAACAAAAGAAGTTAGTGCTCCAAAATCAATCATTGCATATTTTGAGCTAACAAGCATCTGAAAAGAGGCAGCAGTCAGCCGGTATAATCTATGCCTTAGTGGCTATGTTGTCAAATAGTATGGTATCTAAAATTATGACTTTGATCTACAAAGTTAAGGAAGCATTGGTTGATTTTAAAGACAATTATCATGATGAACTTTCTAATGAATTAGCAACATTGAGGAATATAAAATGTGCTATTGAAATATTTATTAAGGCCTCATTGCCTAATTTTCCACACTATATAACAAATTGAAGGGTCATACTAAATTTAAGAGGCAAGCCAATGAGTTACTTATAAAGGAATTTACTAAGCGGTCATTTAGTTTGATGTAAAATGGGTCTAAAGTATTTGAAATACAAAGATTTAAAAAGCATTATTATTTGGATTAAAGTAAAAGGAATGCAAGAAAGATTTTAGGGAATTCTAAACTCAACCTAGAGTTCATGTATGGTGTATTCCAAACTCAATCGATTTGGCCAAATTTACGCCACAAGCTGCAATCATTGAAACTGCCCATGGTTGCCCATTGCAGCTGCACGTTGCCACCTCTAGCTGCCACCAATGTTGGACACACTACCAGCCANTGATTTGGCCAAATTTACGCCACAAGCTGCAATCATTGAAACCGCCCATGGTTGCCCATTGCAGCTGCACGTTGCCACCTCTAGCTGCCACCAATGTTGGACACACTACCAGCCAGTGACCCACAATCACCATCTCCAGCAACTGCCAGCCACCACTAGCCGCAACTATTAGCCTCCATGCCACCAAATCTCATTTGTTGCCTTCGTTAACAGTTGTTGCCAAGCACTATCAGCCAGCTTCCATTGCCCGCACCGTCAACCAATGTTTGTAGCCTCTGTCGTCGAGTTTTTATTGAGTTCAATTAACTTCAAACCAAATATCAATAAAATAATCCCTCGCATTTGTTTTACACCCTAACNGTTGTTGCCCTCGTTAACAGTTGTTGCCAAGCACTATCAGCCAGCTTCCATTGCCTGCACCGTCAACCAATGTTTGTAGCCTCTGTTGTCGAGCTTTTATTGAGTTCAAATAACTTCAAACCAAATATCAATAAAATAATCCCTCGCATTTGTTTTACACCCTAACAAATAATTCAAAAAAAAAAAAATCAAATACATTGTGATTCAACACTGTATTTCTTTTTTAACAAAGCACAGAACACCTAAGAAAGCAAGTTCATGTGTTATATCTGCTTAATTTACTTACACCTAAGAAAGATGGCAGTCGCTGTATGTGTGTAGATTGTAGGCTTATTAGGAAAAAACACAATTTAATATAAATTTCTCATAAGCCATTTAGATGATATATAAAGATGATAGAAGATGTGATATTTTCTATTAATTTGAGAATCGACTATCATTTAGTTAGAATTAGAGAAGTGAGATGAATATCATTTGCTTCAAAAATCAAAGATGGATAATTTAAACTATTGGTGATGCCTTTTGAATTAAGCAATAAACATAGTATTTTTATGAGGATAATGAATCATATCTTGTAATCGTTCATGAATAAATTTGTCGTCGTTTACTTTAATGTATTTTATCTATAACAAGCTACAAAATAAACATTTGATGCACCTTAAGAAAAATTTTGAGGTTTACAAGCAGAAATATTATATTTGAATTTATGTACATCCAAGATTTTGTTGTCTCTGAGTGGGATTGTCTGTGAGCAACTAATGAATAGTCAAAATCAACTAATATACATGATATTCAAAGTTTTGCCTTTTCAGCTATGTTTTATAGATGATTACTAAAGTGTTTATTACTGTAGGGGATTTAATTATAAATTGCTATAAAAAAAGGAATTTTAATGGGCTAAAATGTTGATCAGGCTTTTATCAAATTCAAAGAAAGACTTAGAAATGCATTTGTACATAAATTTTCAAATGTTAACACGTTAGATTTTTTTTGCAACATATTTCGAGGTGATATTGGTGGTGTTAAGCTAAGAATGGCATCCTATCACATTCTTCATAGAGAAGTTAAAGAAGCTAAATATAATATTTCAATTTTAATACAAAATTTTATATTGTTGTGCAAATTTTCTGATATTAGAGGCATTATATGTCAATATTTTGAGCAAATAGGTTGAATGTCTTTTCCTTTGCTTTCATTCCAATAAATAATAGTCTGTACGATCTATTTTAAGTACATAATATTCTGTATAATCTATTTTAGGTAATTTAATTAATACACATTCCTAATCTAAATATTCAACAAAAAGGAAAGAATCCATGCAAATATAATATTCCTTCTTTGCAGCATTGCGAAGAAGGAAACTCTTTATTTTGTCTGATTTCATTTACTCTTGATTGATATTTCCCCTCAAATTGATGTCGAGTGATCAAGAAGCATCAATTTGCCAACAAGAAATTGATGATGCTGTCGAAAAAGAACCTCAGTAAATATATCAGTCGTTTGAAGATCGGAAGTGATATGAGGAAGAGATATAACACCATCCTCATAGGCTTCTCGAATGGAATGACGGTCCACTTCAATGTGTTCCGTGCGCTCATGAAAGACGAGATTAGCAGCAATCTGGATAGTGCTAGTATTATCTGCATGAAGAGAAGTAAACTCAAACTGAGGAAAACCAAGCTCAGCCAACACACCCCGAAGCCAAATGATCTCGGAACAAGCAGAGGACATAGTGTTATATTCTGATTCAGTAGATGGCTTAGACACTCGATCTTGTTTCTTGCTCTTCCAAGAGATTAAAGAGTTGTCGAGAAACATGTACCATGCAGTAATAGATCGGCGTGTATCAAAACAACCAGCCCAATCGGCATCACTATAGGTTGTTAAGGTGATAGGAGACTCCGCAGAAAAGAACAAACCACGATGAAAAGTACCTTTCAAATACCGAACAATACATAGAACTGCAACTAAATGAAGATGTGTAGGTGTTTGCATAAATTGACTAACTTGTTGCATTGCAAATGAAATATCAGGATGTGTAATAGTAATATAATTGCGACTCCCAACAAATTGTCGATATAAAGACGGTTCAGATAGAAAGACTCCATCATTCTGTTGATATTTGACATTTATTTCCAAAGAGATATCAGCAAAGTGACCATCCTGAAGACAAGCCAAAGCAATGAGTCCCTTCGTATAGTTGTGTTGATGAAGAAAAATACTAGCGGGAGAAGAGTGAACCTCAAGTCCTAAGAAATAAGTTAATGATCTCAAATCTTTCATATGAAAAGACCCTGAAGACGCTTCTGTAGCAGAGACATTAATTGATTGTCAGATCCAGTGTTGAAAATATCATCAACGTAGACTAATAACAAAACAATTCCCTTATCAGTTTTGAAAAGAAATAATGATGAATGATATTGACTTTAAATAAAAGAGAAGCTAAGAAGGGTATTGCGAAACTTTTCAAACCAGACCCGTGAAGCCTGTATCAAACCGTATAGGGATGGTTTGAGCTTACAAACATCATGTGAAGGTATAGAAAACAAGCCTGGAGGAGGAGTCATATAGACATCTTCTTTGAGATCCCCACGTAAGAATGCATTCTTAAGAACCAGCCTTTAGATGCAGCAATAGATAATATCATCCGGACAGTTGTCATATTAGCCACAGGTGCAAATGTTTCTTCATAATCAATTTTGTATTCTTGTCGATTGTCAAGAGCTACCAATCTTGTCTTATATCTATCAAGAGAGTCATCAGATCGGAGTTTAAGAGAGTTGACTTATTTACAACCAATGGGTTTAACATCTGTAGGGCATGAAACAATATCCCAAGTGTAATTGTCTTGAAGTGTCTAGAGTTCCTTTTGCATGGCTTCTGTTTAGCAGCCTGAAGTAAGAGGTAGGAATAATAGTATTAGTTAAAATTGTAGAATACAGATATCTATCTGGAGAACAGATATACTGAGTTGATCGTCGAAGACTTATTACAGCAATTTCAGGATCAGAGTCGGGGAGGATTGAAGGTGAAGGGGGCAAACGTCATGTGTAGACAATGTCCGGCTTGAACTGTTTATCAGCAGAAGAATTATCAAATTGTCGACGCATAACTGTATCTGGTCTCGACGCGTGATTAATGTGATAAACTGCAGTAGATAAAGCTTCAGTCTAAAATTTAGCTGGAGCTGAAGATTCTATCAGTAATGTACGCACAGTATCCAATAGATGTCAATTTTTCTGTTCAACTACTCCATTTTGATGTGGTGTATAGGGACATGAACATTGTGAAACATTACATTTGTTATGGAGAAATGCTTAAAATTCATGAAACATGAATTCACCGCCGTTGTGAAAATCACATTCCGAGAATTATGTCAACGACAATTAATCGAATCATAACACAATATCTTTATGATTATGATTATATCCCATAAAAGCACATCGTACTGACTGAGTTGTCAACTTATGATGTTCATGAGCAAGCAGATGAAAAAAGCAAACACATCCGAAAGTATGTAGCATATAATAATTATGATGTTTACCAAAAAATCAATACTAGGGAAAATCATACTTCAATTGTTGAGATGGTGAAAGATTAATGAGATAAACTGCAATAGATAAAGCTTCAGTCTAAAATATAGTTGGAACAAAGATAACTATCAGTAATGTGCTCCATTCAGCAACTCCATTTTACAATGGTGTATAGGGACATGAATGTTATAAAACAATACCTTTGTTATGGAGAAATGCTTGAAACTCGTGAAACATGTATTCATCGTCATTATCAAACCGTAAGATTTTTATGCAAGCGGAAAACTGAGTTTCAACATATGCTAAAAATGTTTGAAATATAGTAAATACTTCTGCTTTAGAACGCAAAAAATAGATCCACGTAAATCGATTGTAATCATCAATAAATATCACAAAATAATTGTATTGAGCATGTGAAATAACTGATGTAATTCCCCAAACATCACTATGTATAGTGTCAAAACATTTATTGGCACGACTGTCTGAAATAGAAAAAGATAATGTCTTTTTTTTTCCAAGTTTATAAACAGAACAGTCAAATACAAACTCTTATCTGTATAATGGAAAACACCACTTTTAAATAAATGTTTCAACATCATATCATTTGGATGACCTAGCCTTTTATGTCAGATGTCCGCCTTACTATCAACGACTGAAGAAGCTAATGATGTATTCTGAGAAATAGTAAATTATAGTGAAAACAGTCTGCCCACTTTAGGTCCCTTTCGTTATCTCCTTCCCCGACACCCGATCCTGCACAATACAACAATCACGAGAAAAATGTACGTCTCAATTGTTATCCACAATTTGACCAACAAAAAATAAGCTAGTAGGTAATTTAGGAGAAACGAAGACATGTCTGAAGGAGGAGTTAATATCACCAACTGTCGTAATTGGAATATTATTTCCATCAGCAACCTGAATATATTAAGTATCAGTATACGTTCGTGGTTATGCAATAAATCAGCTGTGTTAGTCATATGATTTGTAGCATCTGAATCAACAAACCAAGGAGAGGGAACAGAAGTAATAGTTTTACTTTTCCCTTGAAGGCCGAAAGCAGAAAAGACAGAGAGAATCATTTGTTGAACCATATCTGGTGTGACAACTGATTGATTATTGCCAGCAACTGTGGATGTCGAGTCAGGATTGTGAGTGTTGGATACCGTGGAATGAAGTGCTAGTGGTTTGCAGTTCCCGGGTCGTTTATGGCACTTCGTAATAATATGTCCCTTTTGCTTGCAATAATTACAACACTTATTTTTACAATTTCGTGCTATATGGCCAAAATTCTTGCAACTGTAGCACTGTGCTAGTCTCTTCCCTTTGGTCTGAGCAGCATATGTCATATTAATTATTTCTGATGATCCACCTGTTGTACTAATAGCAGCTTGTGTCGCCAATCTTTGTTCTTCGCGCAGTAATTCACCAAAAAAGATATCCAAACAAGGAACTGGATCTCTGTTCAGCAACCCAGCCCGAGCAGTTTCAAATTTAGGTTTGAGCTTCATTAAAAATTGATTACAACAACTTTCTTCATGAATAGCCTAAAGACTAGCTAAGTTCTCCTTTGTCACCTTAGCATAGATAATGTCAGTATATTAGCTCCATAAATTTAGAAAGTCAAAATAATATCGTTCAATTAAAAGATTACCCTGACTATAATTACTCAAGTCAAGTTACAATAAAAAGTGTTTCGCGGAATTATCTTGATTGTAAATACGCTTCAAGTATTCTCACATTTCTTTAGCTATGCTTAAGGATCGTAAATTGTTCATTATATGATCCTCAATAGATCCCAAAATTCAGGAAAGAATCCGAGCATCATTTGCTTCCCATTGACCAATATCTTTTGTCTCAGTAGGAGCTGGAGAAGACCCATCAATATGTCCCCAAAGCTCATTCCATTTTAAGAACATTCTGAGCTGAAATTTTCATGCGACATAATTCTTTCCCGTAAATCTGATAACTAAGGTTTTAGAAGACGTTCAAAATAGAATTGACGTTGATCGAAATCAACCAGAAATCAAAGAAAGCCAAGATATCCAAAAATCCAAATCGTTGATCTAAATCAACCTAAAAAAAATCGTGCACTGCCTTAAATTAGGAGAGGAGTCTGAAGCCAAGGAAAAACCAAGAGATCAAAAAAAAATCAAAGAAAATCAAACCAGAATTGTCGTTAATCGAAATCAACCAAAAATCAAAGAAAGCTAAGATATCCAAAAATCCAAATCGTTGATCTAAATCAACCTATAAAAAATCGTGCACTGCCTTAAATTAGGAGAGGAGTCTGAAGCCAAGGAAAAACCAAGAGATCCAAAAAAAATCAAAGAAAATCAAACAAGGTAGAAGAGCAGCGGTTGTCACGATCGAATAAGGCGGGAAGATCGTGGCTGTCGCGATCGAACAAGGCGAAAAGATCGTGGTTGGCGGCAAGATCGCAGCGGCTGTTGCGGGCAGATCAGAAGATCATGTCTGTCACGATGGAAGCAGAGAGGATCGTGTCAGAGCGGATCCGACCAGGCAGAGGAGCAACGGGTTTCCTTGGACTCCAACGAAGGCGAATGAAGACCTTCAGAACGAGCGCTCCCGGCGAGGACCTTGGAAGCACTCGAAGATGTCGGCGAACCAAAAGCTAAAGAATACCAAGTACCAAGGATTCAAACTGATTCAAGCTCTAATACCATGTCAATATTTTGAGCAAATATGCTGAATTTCTTTTCTTTTGTTTTCATTCCAATAATAGTCTGTACAATCTATTTTAGGTACATAATATTCTGTATAATCTATTTTAGCTAAATTAATACACATTCCTAATTTAAATATTCAGCTAAAAGGAAAGAATTCATACAAATATAATATTTTCTTCTTTGCAGCATTACGAAGAAGTAAACTCTTTATTCTGCCTGATTTCATTTTCTCCTGATTGATATTATATATTAATTGAAGAGTTTGCACTAAATTTCAATTATCAAGCCTTAAAATATCTGAATTCCCAACAAAAAGTGGGTTGAATGTTTATTGTAATATTCTTTTGTACTCACAGACCATACTGGAATAAGAAATAAAAGTATGATCCTTTGAATTGAGCTATTATACTTCTACATACAATTATGTTTAACATGAATGATTTCATTGGATAAAAGAGAGGTATGTCCATTGTAAGATATCGATGAGATTTACCAAAACTAAAATAGTTGCTTTTGCTTGGTAAAGGCTGCATGAATAATGATGAAAGTTAATTTAAGGTTACTTATTTTTGTATTTATGATTCATTATAAGAGATTTTTCCCATTTTTGAATTACATGATAAGGTGATATTGTACATTTTGGCAGTAAAGAGACTATTGAAATGAATGCAGATATGTATGGCAAGCAAAGTCTAAAAAGTTATTTAACATGTATTTGCTCTCAATGTAAAAATTGTCGATCAATTAATGATATATTACAGAATACAAGGTTCAATACAATTTTATCAATCCCATATAAACCCTAGAAGGATGTTAATATGGACTTTGTATAATTTACTTTTGGAAATAGTAGATCATTTATTAAAAATGATAATTTAAATGCCATGTCATAAGACTACTGATGCATCGCACATTACTAAACTATATTTTAATGTGATAGTTAAATTGCAAGGCTAAACTAAAATAATACTTCTAATTGAGATATCAAATTTATAATTTATTTTTAAAAAACTATTTGAAAGGTGTATGTTTTTCGCTGATGATATCCTTCTTATGGATAAGACCAAAGAAAGAGTTCAAGAAAAACTTAAAATTTGGAGGTCTAAATTAGAATTTAGAGGTCTAAATTAGAATTTAGAGGCCTTCATTTGAGTAGATTTAAAACTGAATACATGAAATATAATTTTAGTAGTAGTAGATCTAGTGGCAGAATTGTAACGATGGGTGGTCAAATCATTAAAAAGAGTATGCTTTAGATAACTCGGGTCTATCGTTCAAAGTGGTGCTGATACAGATGGGGATGTTATTGGTAGACTCAAGTTGGATGGTTGAAGTGAAGGAATGCATCCGGCCTATTGTGCGATAGAAAAGTATCGTTTAGACTTAAAGGTAAATTTTAAAAGATAGTGATGAGACCTGCTATGTTGTATGGCGCAGAATGGTGGCCTACAAAGGAGAAGCCTAAAACTAAGTTAAGTGTAGTCGAGATGAGAATGCTTAGGTGGATGAATCACCTAACACTTAAAGACATCATGTGAAACAAATGTATCCGTGAAAGGGTTGGTGTAGCTCCAGTGGCAAACAAGATTAGAGAGAGTCGTCTTAGATAGTTTGGCCACATTAAATGTCAATCATCTGATAATCTAGTTAGAAGGGTGGATGTTTTAGATTCGACTTTGTTAAGAAATGTAGAGGTAGACCTAAAAAGACTTGGACATGTTGTATAAAAAATGAACTTAATTTAAGAAAATTAAATGAAAATATGACACTCAATAAGACACAATGGAGAAAAAAGAATCATGTTGCCAACCCCACTTAGTNGATCATCTGATAATCTGGTTAGAATGGTGGATGTTTTAGATTCGACTTTGTTAAGAAATGTAGAGGTATACCTAAAAAGACTTGGGCATGTTGTATAAAAAATAATCTTAATTTAAGAGAATTAAATGAAAATATGAGACTCAATAAGACACAATGGAGAAAAAAGAATCATGTTGCCAACCCAACTTAGTGGAATAAAGACTTCTTAATGTTGTAAAAAATTGTTTGAAAGGAAATTGCAACATAGCTAAAAATGTTAACAATTTAGCATCTGCAAATAGATAGGCAAAGTGTAGCAAACAAAAGTTTGAGAGATCTATTATGTTTTTTCACAAAATATTATGCATATGGATATGATTTGAATTTTCTATGGCTAACTTTCCATGCATTTCATCCATCTATAGGTCTATNACCTAAAAATGTTAACAATTTAGCATCCGCAAATAGATAGGCAAAGTGTAGCAAACAAAAGTTTGAGAGATCTATTATGTTTTTTGACAAAACATTATGCATATGGATATGATTTGAATTTTCTATGGCTAACTTTCCATGCATTTCATCCATCTATAGGTCTATTGGTATAAATACATTTGATGGCATTGCACATTTGCACTATATATATATATATATATATATAAATATATATATCTCAAGATAATAAAAATTGGCTATTAAATATGACAATTACAAGCTTTTTAGTAAAGTTAAAGAAAAACGTGAGAGGAAATACTCACTTGATTCTCATTACCATTCTTCAACCATAAGATTACATATATAGAGCAATTGGTCTCTCTTAATTTACAATCTTACCAAATAAATCTAACCTAAACATAGAAAGAACATAATCCTGAAATAAACATAAATAGGAAGGAATAAAAACTAATTAAGGAGTTTGTCAAATTATCTCCAATAAGTTCATCCATCACTCCTTAAAGGGTCGTCATGGGCCCACCATGAAAAGAAGGCTGGTCCCCTTAGATTTCCATACATCCCCTCGAGTTGGGCTATAGATGTTATAGAGACCAAGCTTGTTATTAAACTCAGAGAAGTTGCTTAAAGGAAAAGCTTTGGTGAAGACATCAGCAACTTGTTGGTTTGTCAAGATACAGCTTAGAAGTATAATTCTACCATTAAATTTTTCATAGACAAAGTGTATATCAATTTCAATATGTTTGATTATGTCATGATGCATAGGGTTCTTGGCAATACTTATAGTTGTTTGACTATTACAAAACAGTTTTATATGTCTATTAAAGATACATCTCAATTCCCTCAACAATTTTAAAATCAAAATCCCTTCACATATACATAAGGCAACTGCTCTGTAGTATGATTTTACACTGCTTCTAGATACAACATCATGCTTCTTACTTCTCCATATGACCAAATATCCCTCATACATAGAAATAATAACATGTGGTAGATCTCCTATCAGTGAGTTCTCCAGCCCATGAGTGTCTTTGAGAAGCCTCAGAATCTTGTACACCATCTCCAAGTNGTTAAATATAATATTTCAATTTTAATACAAAATTTTATATTGTTGTGCAAATTTTCTGATAGTAGAGGCATTATATGTCAATATTTTGAGCAAATAGGTTGAATGTCTTTTCCTTTGCTTTCATTCCAATAAATAATAGTCTGTACGATCTATTTTAGGTACATAATATTTTGTATAATCTATTTTATGTAACTTAATTAATACACATTCCTAATCTAAATATTCAGCTAAAAGGAAAGAATCCATGCAAATATAATATTCCTTCTATGCAGCATTGTGAAGAAGGAAACTCTTTATTTTGTCTGATTTCATTTACTCTTGATTGATATTCCCCCTCAAATTGATGTTGAGTGATCAAGAAGCATCAATTTGCCAACAAAAAATTGATGATGCTGTCGAGAAAGAACCTCAGTAAATATATCAGTCGTTTGAAGATCGGAAGTGATATGAGGAAGAGATATAGCACCATCCTCATAGGCTTCTCGAATGGAATGACAGTCCACTTCAATGTGTTTCGTGCGCTCATGAAAGACGAGATTAGCAGCAATCTGGATAGCATTAGTATTATCTGGAGAAAAACCAAGCTCAGCCAACACACCCCGAAGCCAAATGATCTCGGAACAAGCAGAGGACATAGCGTGATATTATGATTCAGTAGATGACTTAGACACTCGGTCTTGTTTCTTGTTCTTCCAAGAGATTAAAGAGTTGTCGAGAAACATGCACCATGCAGTAATAGATCGGCGTGTATCAAAACAACCAGCTCAATCGGCATCACTATAGGTTGTTAAGGTGATAGGAGACTCCGCAGAAAAGAACAAACCACGATGAAAAGTACCTTTCAAATACCGAACAATACATAGAACTGCAACTAAATGAAGATGTGTAGGTGTTTGCATAAATTGACTAACTTGTTGCATAGCAAATGAAATATCAGGACGTGTAATAGTAAAATAATTGTGACTCCCAACAAGTTGTCGATATAAAGATGGTTCAGATAGAAAGTCACCATCATTTTGTTGATATTTGACAATTACTTCCAAAGAGGTATCAGCAAAGTGACCATCCTGAAGACAAGTCAAAGCAATGAGTCCCTTCGTATAGTTGTGTTGATGAAGAAAAATACTAGCAGGAGAAGAGTGAACCTCAAGTCCTAAGAAATAAGTTAATGATCTCAAATCTTTCATATGAAAAAACCCTGAAGACGCTTTTGTGGCTGTGACATTAATTGATTGTCAGATCCAGTGATGACAATATCATCAACGTAGACTAAAAACAAAACAATTCTCTTATCAGTTTTGAAAAGAAATAATGATGAATGATACTGACTTTGAATAAAGGAGAAGCTAAGAAGGGTATCGCGAAACTTTTCAAACCAGACCCGTGAAGCCTGTTTCAAACCGTATAGGGATAGTTTGAGCTTAGAAACATCATGTGAAGGTGTAGAAAACAAGCCTGGAGGAGGAGTCATATAGCATCTTCTTTGAGATCCCCACGTAAGAATGCATTCTTAAGAACCAGCCTTTAGATGCAGCAATAGATAACATCATCCGGATAGTTGTCATCTTAGCCACAGGTGCAAATGTTTCTTCATAATCAATTTCGTGTTCTTGTCGATTATCAAGAGTTACCAATCTTGTCTTATATCTGTCAAGAGAGTCATCAGATCAGAGTTTAAGAGAGTAGACTTATTTACAACCAATGGGTTTAACATCTGTAGGGCATGAAACAATATCCCAAGTGTAATTGTCCTAAAGTGTCTGGAGTTCCTTTTGCATGGCTTCTGTTTAGCAGTCTGAAAGTAAGAGGTAGGAACAATAGTATTAGTTAGAATTGTAGAATACACATATCTATCTGGAGAACTGATATGCTGAGTTGATCGTCGAAGACTTATTAGAGCAATTTTTGGATTAGGTTCGGGGAGGATTGAAGGTGAAGGGGGCAAACGTCATGTGTAGACAATGTCCGGCTTGAACTATTTATCAGCAAAAGAATTATCAAATTGTCGACGCATAACTGTATCTGGTGTCGACACGTGATTAATGTGATAAGCTGCAGTAGATAAAACTTCAGTCCAAAATTTAGCTGGAGCAGAAGATTCTATCAGTAATGTGCGCACAGTATCTAATAGATGTCAATTTTTTGTTCAACTACTCAATTTTGTTGCGGTGTATAGGGACATGAACATTGTGAAACATTACTTTGTTATGGAGAAATGCTTAAAATTCATGAAACATGTATTCACCGCCGTTGTGAAAATCACATTCCGAGAATTATGTTAGCGACTATTAATCGAATCATAACACAATACCTTTATGATTAGGATTATATCCCATAAAGACACATCGTACTGACTAAGCTGCTAACTTATGATGTTCATGAGCAAGTAGATGCAAAAAGCAAATACATCCAAAAGTATGTAGCATATGATAATTATGATATTTACCAAAAAATCAATACTAGGGAAAATCATACTTCAATTGTTGAGATGGTAAAAGATTAATGAGATAAACTACAGTAGATAAAGCTTCAGTCTAAAATATAGTTGGAACAGAGATAACTATCAGTAATATGCTCTATTCAGCAACTCCATTTTACAACGTTGTATAGGGACATGAACGTTGTGAAACAATACCTTTGTTATGGAGAAAAGCTTGAAGCTCATGAAATCATTGTCAGACCATAAGATTTTTATGCAAGCGGAGAACTGAGTTTCAACATATGCTAAAAAGGTTTGAAATACAGTAAATACTTCTGTTTTAGAACGCAAAAAATAGATCCACGTAAATCGATTGTAATCATTAATAAATGTCACAAAATAATTGTATTGAGCATGTGAAATAACTGATGTAATTCCCCAAACATCACTATGAATAGTGTCAAAATATTTATTGGCACGACTGTCTGAAATAGGAAAAGATAATGTCTTATTTTTTCCAAGTTTATAAACAGAACAGTCAAATACAAAACTTTTATCTGTATAATGGAAAACATCACTTTTAAATAAATGTTTCAACACCATATCATTTGGATGACCTAGTCTTTTATGTCAGATGTCCGACTTACTCTCAACGACTGAAGAAGCTAATGACGTATTCTGAGGAATAGTAAATTATAGTGGAAACAGCCTGCCCACTTTAGGCCCCTTTCGTTATCACCTTCCCCGACACCCGATCCTGCACAATACAACAATCACAAGAAAAATGTACGTCTCAATTGTTATCCACAATTTGACCAACAGAAAATAAGTTAGTAGGTAATTTAGGAGAAACCAAGACATGTCTGATAGAGTTAATATCACCAACTGTCGTAATTGGAATATTATTTCCGTCAGCAACCTGAATATGTTAAGTATCAGTATACGGTCGTGGTTATGCAATAAATCAGTTGTGTTAGTCATATGATTTGTAGCATCTGAATCAACAAACCAAGGAGAAGGAACAGAGTAATAGTTTTACTTTTCCCTTGAAGGCCGAGAGCAGAAAAAACAGAGAGAATCATTTGTTGAACCATATCTGGTGTGACAACTGATTGATTATTGCCAGCAACTGTGGATGTCAAGCCAGAATTGTGAGTGTTGGATATCGTGGAATGAAATGCTAGTGGTTTGCAGTTCCCAGATCGTTTATGGCACTTCGTAATAATATGTCCCTTTTGCTTCCAATAATTACAACACTTATTTTTACAATTCCGTGCTATATGGCCAAAATTCTTGCAACTGTAGCATTGTGCTAGTCCCTTCCCTTTGGTCTGAGCAGCATATGTCATTAATTATTTCTGATGATCTACCTGTTGTACTAATAACAGCTTGTGTCACCAATCTTTGTTCTTCGCGCAGTGATTCACCAAAAAAGATATCCAAACAAGGAACTGGATCTCTGTTCAGCAACCAAGCCCGAGCAGTTTCAAATTTAGGTTTGAGCTTCATTAAAAATTGATTACGACGACTTTCTTCATGAATAGCCTAAAGACTAGCTAAGTTCTTCTTTGTCACCTTAGCATAGATAATGTCAGTATATTAGCTCCATAAATTTAAAAAGTCAAAATAATATTGTTCAGTTGAAAGATTACCCTGACTATAATTACTCATGTCAAGTTACAATTAAAAGTGTTTCACGGAATTATCTTGATTGTAAATGCGCTTCAAGTATTCTTACATTTCTTTAGCTATGCTTAAGAATCGTAAATTGTTCATCATATGATCCTCAATAGATCCCAAAATCCAGGAAACAATCCGAGCATCATTTGCTTCTCATTGACCAATATCTTTTGTCTCAGTAGGAGCTAGAGAAGACCCATCAATATGTCCCCAAAGCTCCTTCCCTTTTAAGAACATTCCGAGCTGAAATTTTCATGCAACATAATTCTTTCTCGTAAATCTGATAACTAAGGATTTAGAAGACATTCAAAATAGAATTATTATTGATCGAAATCAACCAGAAATCAAAGAAAGCCAAGATATCCAAAAATCCAAATCATTGATCTAAAACAACCTAAAAAAGATCATGCACTGCCTTAAATTAGGAGAGGAGTCTGAAGCCAAGGAAAAACCAAGAGATCAAAAAAAAAAATCAAAGAAAATCAAACCAGAATTGTCGTTAATCGAAATCAACCAGAAATCAAAGAAAGCTGAGATATCAAAAAATCCAAATTGTTGATCTAAATCAACCTATAAAAAATCGTGCACTGCCTTAAATTAGGAGAGGAGTCTGAAGCCAAGGAAAAACCAAGAGATCCAAAAAAAAATCAAAGAAAATCAAACAAGGTAGAAGAGCAGCGATTGTCGCGATCGAATAAGGCAGGAAGATCGTGGCTGTCGCGATCGAACAAGGCGGAAAGATCATGGTTGGCGGGAAGATCGCAGCGGCTGTTGCGGGCAGATGAGATCATGCCTGTCACGATGGAAGCAAAGAGGATCGTGTCAGAGCGGATCCGACCAGGCAGAGGAGCAGCGGGCTTCCTTGGACTCCAACGAATGTGGACGAAGACCTTGGAACGAGCGCTCCCGGTAAGGACCTTGGAAGCACTCGAAGATGCCGGCGAACGATAACAAAAGCTAAAGAATACCAAGTACCAAGGATTCAAACCGATTCAAGCTCTAATACCATGTCAATATTTTGAGCAAATATGTTGAATTTCTTTTCTTTTGCTTTCATTCCAATAAATAATAGTCTGTACAATCTATTTTAGGTACATAATATTCTGTATAATCTATTTTAGGTAACTTAATTAATACACATTCCTAATCTAAATATTCAGCTAAAAGAAAAGAATAAATGCAAATATAATATTTCCTTCTTTGCAGCATTACGAAGAAGTAAACTCTTTATTTTGTCTGATTTCATTTTCTCCTGATTGATATTATATATTACTTGAAGAGTTTGCACTATATTTCAATTATCAAGCCTTAAAATATCTGAATTCCCAACAAAAAGTGGGTTGAATGTTTATTGTAATATTCTTTTGTACTCACAGACCATACTGGAATAAGAAATAAAAGTATGATCTTTTGAGTTGAGCTATTATACTTCTACATACAATTATATTTAACATGAATGATTTCATTGATAAAAGAGAGGTATGTCCATTGTAAGATATTGATGAGATTTACCAAAACTAAAATAGTTGCTTTTGCTTGGTGAAGGCTGCATGAATAATGATGAAAGTTAATTTAAGGGTACTTATTTTTGTATTTATGATTCATTATTAAGAGATTTTTCCCATTTTTGAATTACATGATAAGGTGATATTGTACATTTTGGCAGAGAAGAGACTATTGAAATGAATGCAGATATGTATGGCTAGCAAAGTCTAAAAAGTTATTTAACATGTAGTTGCTCTCAATGTAAAAATTGCCGATCAATTAATGATATATTACAAAATACAAGGTTCAATACAATTTTATCAATCCCATATAAACCCTAGAAGGATGTTAATATGGACTTTGTATAATTTACTTTTGGAAATAGTAGATCATTTATTAAAAATGATAATTTAAATGCCATGTCATAAGACTATTGATGCATCGCACATTACTAAGCTATATTTTAATGTGATAGTTAAATTGCAAGGCTAACCTAAAATAATACTTCTAATTGAGATATCAAATTTATAATTTATTTTTAAAAAACTATTTGAAAGGTGTATGTTTTTCGCTGATGATATCCTTCTTATGGATGAGACCAAAGAAAGAGTTCAGGAAAAACTTAAAATTTGGAGGTCTAAATTAGAATTTAGAGGCCTTCATTTGAGTAGATTTAAAACTGAATACATGAAATATAATTTTAGTAGTAGTACATCTAGTGGCAGAATTGTAACGATGGGTGGTCAAATTATTAAAAGAGTATGCTTTAGATAACTCGGGTCTATCGTTCAAAGTGGTGGTGATACAGATGGGGATGTTATTAGTAGATTCAAGTTGGATGGTTGAAGTGAAGGAATGCATCCGGACTATTGTGCGATAGAAAAGTATTGTTTAGACTTAAAGGTAAATTTTAAAAGATGGTGATGAGACATGCTATGTTGTATGGCGCAGAATGGTGGCCTATAAAAGAGAAGCTTAAAACTAAGTTAAGTGTAGTCGAGATGAGAATGCTTAGGTGGATGAGTCACCTGACTCTTAAAGACATCATGTGAAACAAATGTATCCGTGAAAGGGTTGGTGTAGCTCCAGTGGCAAACAAGATTAGAGAGAGTCGTCTTAGATAGTTTGGCCACATTAAATGTCGATCATCTGATAATCTGGTTAGAATGGTGGATGTTTTAGATTCGACTTTGTTAAGAAATGTAGAGGTATACCTAAAAAGACTTGGGCATGTTGTATAAAAAATAATCTTAATTTAAGAGAATTAAATGAAAATATGAGACTCAATAAGACACAATGGAGAAAAAAGAATCATGTTGCCAACCCAACTTAGTGGAATAAAGACTTCTTAATGTTGTAAAAAATTGTTTGAAAGGAAATAGCAACATAGCTAAAAATGTTAACAATTTAGCATCTGCAAATAGATAGGCAAAGTGTAGCAAACAAAAGTTTGAGAGATCTATTATGTTTTTTCACAAAATATTATGCATATGGATATGATTTGAATTTTCTATGGCTAACTTTCCATGCATTTCATCCATCTATAGGTCTATTGGTATAAATACATTTGATGGCATTGCACATTTGTACTATATATATATATATATATATATATATATATATATCAAGATAATAAAAATTGGCTATTAAATATGACAATTACAAGCTTTTTAGTAAAGTTAAAGAAAAAAGTGAGAGGAAATACTCACTTAATTCTCATTACCATTCTTCAACCATAAGATTACATATATAGAGCAATCGGTCTCTCTTAATTTACAATTTTACCAAATAAATCTAACCTAAACATAGAAAGAACATAATCCCGAAATAAACATAAATAGGAAGAGAATAAAACTAATTAAAGAGTTTGTCAAATTATCTCCAATAAGTTCATCCATCACTCCTTAAAGGGTCGGCAGGGGCCCACCATGAAAAGAAGGCTGGTCCTCTTAGATTTCCATACATCCCGTCGAGTTGGGCTATAGATGTTGTAGAGACCAAGTTTGGTATTAAACTCAGAGAAGTTGCTTAAAGGAAAAGCTTTGGTGAAGACATCAGCAACTTGTTGGTTTGTCAAGATATAGCTTAGTAGTATAATTCTACCATTAACTTTTTCATAGACAAAGTGCATATCAATTTCAATATGTTTGATTATGTCATGATGCATAGGGTTCTTGGCAATACTTATAGTTGTTTGACTATTACAAAACATTTTTATATGTCTATTAAAGATACATCTCAATTCCCTCAACAATTTTAAAATCAAAATCCCTTCACATATACATAAGGCAACTGCTCTGTAGTATGATTTTACATTGCTTCTAGATACAACATCATGCTTCTTACTTCTCCATATGGCCTAATATCCCTCATACATAGAAATAATAACCTGTGGTAGACCTCCTATCAGTGAGTTCTCCAGCCCATGAGTGTCTTTGAGAAGCCTCAGAATCTTGTACACCATCTCCAAGTGCTAGTATGTGACAAATAGATGAGTTTTCCTACCAATTTTTTATATTATTCCTTATCCACAAATCTATTTTCTTCTCCCCAATTAAACTTCTTATTATGATCCATTGGAGCGTCAATAGGTTGGCATCGAATCATCCTCGTCTCATTTAGCAAATTTAAGATGTATTTCTTATGTGATATAACAATACCCTTCTCGGATCTTGCTACCTACATACCTAAGAAAAATCTCATGGTACTAGGTCCTTGATTTCAAACTCAGACACATGCACTTTGATTTTTAAGAATTTCTCCTTCATCATCACCAGTAAGAATTATATCATCTGCATATACTATCAATGCAGCAATCTTATCTCCTTAAGTGTGTTTTATGAACAGTGTATGATCGACTTGATCTTGAGAATATCCATTAGATTTTACTTTTAGCAAACCATTCAAACAATGCCCTTGGTGATTGATTAAGACCATAGAGACTTCCTAACTTTGCATATTAGGTGTTTGTTGGAATCATTCTCAAATTCTGATGGTATCTCCATTTAAACTTCTTTAAAATCCCTATTCAAGAAGACATTTTTTTATGTTAAGTTGATGTAGTCCTTTCACTTTATTAACTGCTACCGAGAAGAGAACTCTGGTAGTATTTCAGTTTGGCAACTAGTGCAAAGGTCTCCTGATAGTCAATCCCGTGGACTTGAGTAAAACTTTTTACAACAAGTCTAGTTTTGAATCTCTCAATATCACCATCAATTTAAAACTTAATCTTGAATATCCATTTGTGTCCAAATTATCTTTTATCCTGAAGAAGTTTAGTAAGAATCATGTGACATTACGATTTAGTTTTTAAATCTCCTTTTCAATTGATTTCATCTATTCTGGGATTTTAAGAGCTTCATGAATAGATTTAACAATCTGCACACTATCAAAGTTAGATACAAAAACTTTATAAGGTGAGAACAGATTCTCATAAGCTACATAATCCTGAATTGGATAATTAGCACAGGTTTCCTTGTCATCAACACCAAAAGAAGGAGATAACTCATGCTAAAATTTCAGGTGAGTGTGGATTTTTAGCTTGAGCGGTTCTATCTTCGCAAGTTGTATTTCACCTGCTCAAGTTTTTATTTTCTCCTTATGTACACACACAGTTCTTTGTAATGAACTTCAGCTTTGGTTGACTGGTTGGACATCCTAAAGTGGGATATTTTCATGCAATGGTGTTTGGAAAATAGAAAAGCTAATTGGAAGAGGTTAGGTTATGTGGCAGTGTAAGTGTCTTTAAGTATAACAAAATTAATGTTCATTTGCAATTTGGCCCTGAACAACAAATTTCAAGTTGTTATGATTGATTTTTTTTAAAATATGACATCCATAGAGTTTTATTTTTCAGTAACAGGTGAGTAGTACTTATAGTCTTTTTTGTTGGAGGCATACCAAAGGAAAATACACTTGATGGATTTAAGGTCAAGTTTTGTGCAGTTTGGGGAATGAATGTGAACAAAAGATACACATCTATTAAATTTTAAGTGGTACTGTAGAAGAGAAAACGCTGATGTGGGGATAAGTATCCATGAAGACTTGATGGAAACTTAAAAGTTTGCAAAAAATTAGTTATACATTTCATTTCATGAGTAAACTTACTTATTGAGATTAAATTACGGTTCAACTATGGAACAAAAAAATTGAGGAAAAAGCAATATCCTTAGAGAGCTCTACATCCCAATTTCCAATAATTTTTTAATGTGATCCATCTGCAAGTCTGATAGAGCTAGATGTAAAAGCCTCTTTGAAGTGGGGCGTCCCGCATACAAAACAGAACTCGCATTTCGCGTGAAATCGAGCATGGCGTGATCCCACGCCATTCGAACCTGATAGATTGAGGGTCAATCGATCAAATTTCATATGTGGGAGTAACGCCTACCCTGTTGGGCCCACTCCTTAGTTACCCTAGGTTTATATATGTTGTTACGTCATATCAAGGAGGGAATTTTTCGAGCTTTCTATCAGGACAACTTTCAGCATCTAGGTTTTTCCTTTCTAAAGTTATATTCAACAAAAGGTGGTGCTCCGTCTATATCTCGTCTCAGGTGATGATTGTTCTCGACTTCTTACTCCTATGCAATCTTCCCTCTGCCAACATCGTCACCGTATTTGTTGTAGCCACTCGAAAAACAATCACCTTGTTGTTTCCTGCAGTCTCCAACCTTCCAGTCTCCTCCCCTTTCCATCTTTTCATTGCTACCCCCCTTTCCAGCCTCCCTCCAACCCTCCCAGCTTGTCACCGCATCCAGGACAAACAAAGAATATTGTCTTCCTCCTTTTCCACCGTTGCCCACCCTAACTCCTCGTTGCCACCATCCAGGACAGCAACATACTTGTTGTCCCTTCATTTTCGCACCTCCCTCTCCCTGCTACCAGCATCTATTTGTTGTCGCCACACCCGCCATTCAATTAAATCCATCTAGCCGACCTTAACCACCCTTGAAATACACTTTAGGGGGTGAGGATGTTTGCTTTTGTCTATTAATAAGTTTACTTTCAAGTGTGTTTGGTTGTAATCACATATTTACTTTCAAATATAACATTTGCTTTCCTGGTGTTATTTTGGGTTCTCTGGTATCATTTGATATCAAAGCTAGCACAACTCTAGTTCTATTTTAGGGCCCCTGGCATCTACCACTATCCCACTCTATCTTCACCCAATTTTTTTTCCCCACCATACATACCCTTATACGCCTTCCACCTACCAACACCCAAAACATAATTATGTCGTCAAGGAAGCAATTGTTGGAACATGATCAGGAGTTTACTATGGACGAGATGCAACAGGAATTTTGTTGAGTGCTACAACGGCTCACTAAACTAGAGAAAATGACCCAAAGAGAGGTCACGGGCGAAAGTGGTAACCTGAAGAGGAAAGAGAGACGAATACCTGAATCCCTTCCCAATGGATGATTCCAATGAAAAAAAAAGGCAAGTCATGATGCTTTGAGATTCAGTATAAGAGGAGGTTGAGAGATGAAGTGCTTGTTAGAGAATACAGAAACGAAGTGTCTGTTAGAGCATATAGAATTGAAGTAACTATTAAAGGATACAGAGATGAAGTGTATGTTGGAGGATACAGAGGCTCAATAGTGAAAGTAAACATAATAAATTTCGAAGGGAGACTGAATTTGGATGATTTCATTGAGTGGTTGCAGACCGTCGAGAGGGGCTTTGAATAAGAGGAGGTTTCAAATAATCTGAAAATAAAACTAGTTGCAATCAAGCTGAAAAAAGAACCTTGTTTTGGTAGAACCTGAAGAGAGAGAAATAGAGCAAAATGAAGTAAGAATACTACCTGGGAGAAGATGAAGAGAGAGTTGCAGCAACAGCAACTACCCCTACACTATCACTGGGCTCTTTTCTTGAGGCTACAATACCTACATCAAAGGGACCTATCAATAAAGGAGTACAAAGCGGAGTTTATGCAGCTTAAGCTGAAATATAATATGTTGGAGCCAATGAAGCACGTGATAGTCATGTACTTTGGAGGCTTGAAGCCTGTCATCGTCAACGTGATCTAGTTACAGCCTTACTGGTTTTTGGGTGACGTTCAGACCTTAGCACTGAAAGTGGAGAGACAGCATAAGCAAAGCAGGCACCCACCACCATTTAGACAATCACACGCAATTAGAGATATCACTAGGAGCATGCTTCAAAGAGTTGAGAAGATTGGTCAGGAGAATGACAGAGAAACTCAGAGTGAGAAAAAACTTAAGAAGAGTAGCATGCCCACTACAGTCCTAGCCAAACAATGCTTCAGATGTCTTCACCTTCAGTTGCCCGACAAGCCGAGTTGTGTCATTTACCAAGCAGGGTGCAGTCGAAAAAGTTAGTAACAAAGAGGCAATTGAAGAAAAAAGTAAGAAGTATCATCTTTCATCGAATGAGAGCGAGAATTTGATGATCTGATGGGTCCTACAGACTGAGGCTACAAGGGATCAGCAGTGGTTTCAACATAACATATTCTACACTTGTTACACTGTGAAGGGAAGGGTATGTAATCTCATCATCAACAGAGGAAGCAATAAAAATTTAGCATCTACACGAGTGATGAACAAGCTGAGCCTCACGACACAGAGACACTCTCAGCTATACTCTTTGATGTGGTTGATAAAGAAGAATAGAGTCAGTATTGGCATGAGGTGCCTCATAGAGTTTTTTATTAGAAACAAATTGTAGGATCAGCTTTGGTGCAACGAGGTGCCCATGGATGTCTGTCACCTTTTGTTAAGGAGACCATGAAAATTTGATTGTCAAAATCAACAAAATAGGATTAGGAATATCTACTCATTCACCAAGGATGGCAGGCACATAATCCTTCTACCTTATGTGGGATTCAAGAATACAGGGCCATTGCCAACAAAAAAGTGCAAGAGGATTAGTTTTGATGCTGACAGAAGACGGCGAGACAAAAGAATCCGTTTCAGACATGAGGCAGTCAGTACAAATAGAGTTTCAGGACATTTTATTTAATAGCTTAGTTCCATGGCAACCACCATTATGAGGATTTCATTTTGTCCTCATGCTAGATAGGGATGAGCCAATCATGGAGCCACTTTTAGAAGTACCTGCCAAGTATATTTAGCAAAATATCCCAGTTCAGTTTGATAGTATATACCCAAATAATTGGACTGATATGGATGGTTACTCAAAGTGGGAAAAAAGCTGTGTTTTGGGAAACAGTACAACCGTAAATGGGATCTTGGTGCTCATATCGATGCAGTCAAAGACCCTTCACCCAGGAAGGATACAGTCGTTTCACCACTTTCAACGTGCAAACAAAAGTTTCGACAAAAGCGGTCGAAGTTCCCTCAACCGTAAGAGACTGACGCGGGGAAACGTGTTCTGCGTGAAATCGAGTCAGGTGCGATACCACGTTGTTCGATCCCAAAAAATTGAGGATCGATCGGTCCTCTTTCTTACATGAGTGCCTATTAAGTCTACTCCTAAGTTACTCTAGGTTTAAATATGTTATGCTATATTAGGGATGGAATTTATCCTTTCTAGAATTATATTCGACGCCAGATGGTACTTTGGTTGTATCTCGTCCAAGGTGTTTATTTTCATCAACCTTTCCACTCCTTCGCAATCTTTCCCATACCACCATTGTCATCGCATTCACTGCAATCACCCAAAAAATA
>JXCR01147933.1:0-24656 GCA_002079205.1 Phalaenopsis hybrid cultivar
ATATATATATATATATATATATATATATATATATATATATATATATATATATATAAAAGCCACGTTTGGCTGAGGCGAGCAACAAGCTGGGAATAGTCGAGACAAGCACTAGTGAGTTGGGGTGGGATGCAAGTACTGAAACTAGAGTTGCTTCTTAACGCTAATCTTGTGTTTTTCAGCAGGAGCTAGTTGTAGCGCGCTATAGCGCCTTCCCTCCTTCTCTCACTTTAGAAAATTGGGTGGTATTTTCTTATGATTTCCTGGTCGAGAGAGTGCGAAACATCGGTGTAAGAGATTGAGTGGGATCAATGAGGTTGTTATAGTAAGGCACTTGGGCACTAAATGCATTAGTTAAGTGATGTTAAATTTACATTCCTTACATTTTTTGTCATTATTTAGATTACTTCAGATGAGGTTTGTAATATCATATGTATTAAAAAATGCATAAAATTAATATTTAGTAAAAAGAATTTCAGTGTCAAGAATGAATCAGATTCATGCGAATGGTCATCATTCTTTAATTTACTTTCTTAGCTGTCAGTTCAATTAATTTCCAACCTTTTCAAAAGGTTTTAAAACTAAGCACTAAAATCTAGAATCCAACCACTGCTTTCTTCCCCTATGAACATGCAAGTAAGAATAGGTGGCCCAAAATAAAGAGTAAGTTGGCTTTTTGTGGTCTCACTTTAAGCATCTAACATGGATTGCAATTGGGTTAGTGCTTAAGAGTTTTGTTTGAGGGGTTGTTTCTTTTTCCTAACTTTGATTAATTTATTGATGTTCTTTTGGTTGTTGAAAATGCGTGAGATGTTGCCAGAAGAAGAGGAAAGTTAATGAAGTGTTATATGTAGTTTTTTATGCTTTTTTTAGGTTTAGACTCGATACAAAGATTAGGCAATGATCATTGCTGGCGAAGACATGCCTCAAACATTCAATACTAATGCAAGCTGACCTTGATCAATGAATAAAAGAAAAGTATAAAAGAAACATAGAGGTAAACTTAAATTCAAGAATAACTTGAATTGTATGGTAATTACTCTTGTCACTTGTATGTGTCACATGAGATTTGTATGTGTCACATGCTAATTTTAAATATATTTTATAAATTCAACAACTAGAGTTTTTTCACGGTTTAACATTATACAATAGGTATTTTACACAAGTGATATATTGTTTAAGTAATATATGATTTTGTTTAGTTCAGAGTATCGATCCCACAGGGAAATTTGTTAATTTTAAAAATTTAAGAAAATCTCTAATTGAATTTAAAGATTCTTAACCTGGAAATAAGTTCGATATAGGTTGTGTTAGTTAATTCTACCAAATTACCACTAATCCTATAAATTTACTATTAAGCTAGTTTTAATAAAGTTTAAAGTTAAGAGAATTCAAGCTATGAAAAATACCCTCCCCTTACAATGAAATTAGTAATTTGTGTAGGAATGGAACACTTAAAAATTATATTTAAATTTTTGGCAAATAGGAGCATTCATTTTTTGTATCATTTTTTAAGTGCATAAAGAAATTAGGTTTAACTAGGTAAGTGTTTCTGTCTGTCACCTTAGAAACCTCAAAGTTACTCCTATTAAATTTATATCCTTGTTTATTTGCACCGATCTACATATTACTTTTCCTTCTCCCTATAGATCAATGAGGTTTTTACTAGTTGTTAAAGTCATAGCCCTCTCGGATCTATATGCATTCACAATAGATTTTAACATACCAAATGACCAGATCAATATGTAAATAAAGTGTGAAGTAAAAACCATCACAATCATGAAGAAAAATTCATTCTAAATGTATCCATCTACCTACACATATTACCAATTCATCACAAGAGGAAAGTGCAAGGGATCTACTTACAATGCATGGAATAAACACAATAAAACAACATCTTATAATAAAGCAAAGTCATACAAAATGAGTTTACAATAATACAAGACAATACAAAATAAAAGACTTATCTTTATCCCTTAGAATAGAAGTGAACACTCATTCACAAGTGATCTCCAAGTCCTCCTTGCACTGCTAACATCAATTCCTTACAATTTCACTCAGTTCTATCAAAAGAAATGCATAAAAATGAAAAACTAGATCTATCCTCTCCTTTTCTGCATTCCTTTCTGCCTTATTTACTTCTCTAAAATGTTATTCTCCCCTTTTAAACTACTCCCCCCCCCCCAAATTAACCTCCAAATTTTGTGTAAAACTGCTCTAAAAACTGTCCAGGAAAGTTTTGGCGCCTAGGCGTCATCTTCTCGGGGATACCTAGAACAACACTAGTGTCTAAGTGCGGCCTTCTCAGTTTATGGGAGCATGTATGGAGCCTAAACACCCGCATGTGGCTTCGTGGCGCCACTTTCTCGGGTGTCTGAACATAATCTAGAGCCTCACGTACGGCGCCATGGCACTAGAAGCTGGCGCCTAGGAATCAATTCACTTTTTGCTCCATTGCTCCATTTGCATCCTTTTCACTCCGTTTCCGCACCAATTTTCTCTAAATCTCCTACCTTTAATACATGCAACAAAAACATAAAAATATATCCCTTTAAAGTGTTGTTTAATAAAAAATAAGTATTAAATATAAAGAAAATTTTAGCATGCTACAAAAAATGTCAATTAATAAACAAATCAACTCTAATCATCTTCCTCTTTTACTCTTTATGTGGGAGTGCTCCGCCAGTATGCTTGGAGGTGCCCATGCCTCCACAATCAAAATGCCAATTATCCTTGGCCTGTTGACTCTTCTTCTAGTAGTTTAGAGTATCCTAAGCTATAAGCAATGTATTGCATCTCTCCTAACATGTCACAAAGATGATCCCCTTTATTATGCTCAAAGCTCCTCCTGATGTATGCATCATTCTCAGGGCGCCAGGAAAACTACTTATGCAAAATGAATTTAAATATGTTAGATTGATAAAATTAGATATATATAACTTAATATTAATGTGTATGGTATAACACAAACTCTCTGAACCACTTGTCCGAGACTACTATCGGGATCTTTTTCAATGATAAGTATTTGCTCCATATGACATCCCTAATAACATGAATAACATATGCAAAAGGATAAAATCCAAAAAAGAAGATATAGTTAGTGTTATATCAAATCAAAATAGTGTTATTATCACTTTATAATAAAAAACTTACCTATGCTCAACAAGCTTTAACTTGAGAGTACAACTCATGTTGCCTGACGTATCTTGATCAATAGCAGTAGCGTAACTTTCGTCAAAATTATAATTGATTAAAAAAAGGTCGAAAAACCATTACCAAATAATATCTTACTGAATAAAGAGTTGAATTTTTTTGTAATTAATAAAAACATAAAGAGTTGATTTTGTTTTCGTTCATTTCCTTTTTTATCTTTAAAGGAGTCGCTAGTTTGTACATCGTAGTATAATTCTTTTTTGTCTGAATAAGTCTCTCTTCTAGATCATGTGAATGATCAGGAGAAGAGTGGAACAGGAAAAGAAAGACATACATTAAAGATGAAAAATAAGAGAAAGAAAGTGAAGAGCCTACATGCAATAAATCTCGCAAGGATAGGTCAAGTATGCTCGCCCAAACAAAATCGGGTGGAAACACCTTAGACTAATATTCGTGAAAGAATACCTACATGAACTATCCACAGCTAGATATTCAGTTGTGTTTGCCTATTCTGAGTTTTAGAATTATCTCAAGGGGACGTATCCCACTTGATTAATTACATCTTGGGGGTTGCCCAAGAATACTCTTAATCCAAAGGAGTTTTGCTTACATTAGTAGTTATGACTAATACAAGGTTATTAAAGGGTAGTTATTTTCCAGAGGAATGCTCCGATACTGTCAAAGCTCTTGCTGAGCCACAGAGCAGAGAGTGAGTCTCTCACGGTCCCACATGGGTAATGAACTCATAAACATACGGAACCTGCGAAATAATTGAATCATCCCGATGAAAAATTCGGATACGTTAAAGCATATTTGGGCCATAAGGGCAAAAAACAAATAATCGTACCCCAAACGGGCAGCAACTCATTGATGATTGAGTCGTCAAGATGATACCAACATAGATGAAAGGAGCCACAGGGCTTAACCGGGGTAGACAAAGGAGGGAGGAGTTTAGAATGTAGGGTAGCTGGGTCGAGGTGCCACAGACCCATCATCTCAAGCCATTGGAACCCTTAGTATACATGATCGTGAAGGCAATCGACCCAACATGTCCAGAGATTCCTGGAGAGCAATCTGTGAATTGCATCATCCGCATGGACCTCAGTAGCCCTAAAGTCAAAAGAAAAAAAACTTTATTTTATGACTATCAGGTGGAACTCCAAGAGGTGGGACTTATACTTACCGAAATGATAGGGGTGCCACTAGAAAGTGAAGAAAGGGGAGGTTTAGTTATAAAGTTAGAAACACTCCAAAAAAAAACTTACACGCTTCTACTGGGTCGGGGAGCCTTCTAACGACCTAAGCACACCAGACAACCACCTAAGTGGAAATTTATGTTGAGTCAGTCAGGTTGGAGAAGTACAGAGGCTGCTCTTCGGGACATGCAAAAGATACAATTATCTAGAGTGGTTCTCAGATATTATGGAGGCCCTATTATCTGTGTTGGGTGAAGGTCATGTTATGCAACCCATTTTAAAACCAGCTTGAAGGCCATGTAGGAAAGTAAAACAGGTTTTGAAAAATCATGATAATTTTAATCCTAAATTTTAGATTATCTCAATCTTTTTTTATTAAGATTTTTATTATAGAAAGATTTATAATTTTACGGTAATAGAGAGCCTAAATTGTATTTTTTGCAGCATCCCAGATAAACCAGAAAAAGTAGGAAAAATAATCCAAGCATGCAAACATACCATAAAAACAATTAAAAAAATTCAAATATGAAATAATGAAAGGCTGGTGTCGCTAGATCGATGACATACCCCAGANAAATAGAGAGCCTAAATTGTATTTTTTGCAGCATCCCAGATAAACCATAAAAAAGTAGGAAAAATAATCCAAGCATGCAAACATACCAGAAAAACAATTAAAAAAATTCAAATATGAAATAATGAAAGGCTGGTGTCGCTAGATCGATGACATACCCCATAAGAGAAGAAGACTGTCAGACTCTGCATAGGTACACGTCTGGTCTTACTTCTATACATCAATAAAATTTATTATTAAGGTTCAGGACACGATAAACCAACTTCTGGTCCTCGTCACATGGTTTCACTGGTCTGACGACTCGGCCCATACCGCTTTTTTAAAAACAAACTCTTCCTAGGACTCTAAAAAGTACGTCATAAAAAATAAAAAAAATGACTCGACTTGCATAAAAGCAATGTTAGAGGGAAAGCCACAAGCATGCAACGTATAATGAACAATGCCTTTTTATCAGGGGAGCTAAATGACACTTGCAAGTAAAAAGTTAGTAGAAATCATCACATGCTCCCCTTTTAATGATACATGTGTGTGTGCATATATATAGGCACGACTTCCTAAAGAAGAACCCCATAATATACTAGCATGCATATCAAATATATAAAAAAACACAAAAGTGATGATTGGCTAACACAAACAAATAAACAAAGAATAATAGTCAGAGAAGTTGGAAATATTATCTAACATCCTAAATCCTAGCCTAGCACATAATATAACAAGAATGTGTCTTAACCAGTATCTAAGTTCTCAGGGTAAGATCTCTCGGCAAGTATGACTTTGATAAGGTTGCCAAACCGGCCCCGTCCTAAATATCCAAGGGATCTAAAGTGGGTGTCCCCATGATGAATTTTGAAAAAGGACTAACCTTACATATAGCTTAGCTTGTTACAAGCATAATTTTAAAATTATGGTGAATGTAATAAGTAGAATTTTTTTTTGTTTTAAAATAAGGATCATTAAATATGGACCCATAACATGCAATGTGACATGAGTTAAAATCATTGGATCCTTAGAACAATCATACTATGTTGACACTGATGTGATAACTCGCATTGCTCACCGAGATCAACTCGGTTAGTAATGCTCGTTAAGACATTACAAACAATACATGATCACTCACCTACCGAGTTCGGCTTACTATCCATGCATGGATGTAAATGCAAATGTGAACAATCATACACAAAAGTATTTAGAGTGAGTGTTTCATTGAGACAGTGACTTAGAAAGATTGATGTGTCATAGAGGCAGTGACTCAAAATGGTGGGCATATCGTGGAGGCATCGACCCAAAGGAATGGATGTGCCATGTAGGCAGTGACTCGAAAGAGTGAGCGTGTTGTGGAGGCAGCGACCTAGAGGATGGGTGTGTCGTGGAGACAACACTCTAGGAATATGAGTGTGCATGAGGTGTAGTGACTCCGGGGGAAATCATATGTCAATCCAATATAGTGTCATACGAAAGAAGTGGAGTAATTCTCGTCAAAGAAAATTACACACCTGGGGGACTTAATACACAAGTCGTTCCCGACACAGACACATGCTTGTCTAGGGCGGGTGTGCGAGAACATTGACCCAAGCATGACTCATACGTGCAAAGCTATGGACATGCAAGATGTCATGCAAAGCAAACATGTTAGACTGCACTAGTGCAAGTGCAGACATCAATGACATGGGGCACCGTGACATGGAAATGTCACAGAGCAAGCATGTGAAGTAGCGTGCCTATGGGAGGTGGGCATATGCTCCCAAGTGTACATTTATTTAAAACTTAAAATTTACTTCAATTAAATTCTAAAGTTTTTTAGAACTCTTATAAAATTTCTAGAAAATACATTCATTGTTTAATAAACTTAATGCTATTTTATAATGCTTCAAATTATAAAAATATTTAAATTTTTTCAAGTTTTTAAAAATATTATTTTATATTCTCCCTTGAATCTCTTACAGCTAACCATGAAGTTTTTAATAATTTATCCCTTCTATATCTATTTATCACTAATAACCTAACAATCAATTTCTTAACTTCAAACTAATGCCTTAAATTATTTCCCATAAGTCATTTTTCATTGTCACCTAAATTCATATGATTTTTTTTGCCTTTGACTTTCTAATGTTCCATCACTCCTTTGTTGCCAGATATTAGCCATAATGCCCATCTTTTTTCAAAGTCAATAGATTATGGCGATGCCGATAATTTTGTATACTACTAAATCATTATTATTTTTATGTTGTATCATGCTTCATTTCAAATTCTTCTTAGATTTACGCCTGCAACCCATTGGTCTGAAGTTAGTAATTCACTATACAAACATTTCATATTCATAGATATATGCTTCTAAGCATATCATCAATATCAAGCCTCCAACACCTTCTGCCCAATAAAAATCTAGTCAAATCATACTCCATTTATACCAACTAAAAAGTGAAGCGACAACCATATATATAATTACAAACTACTAATGTACAAAATGGTCTACACATATTCTCGAAAGGCTACAACAACTACTTCTAATGTTGATAATCTCATATTCTCTCTTTAAACATTTGCATCCAAAATTTCATATGAGATTCTACAACTTTTAAGGTTGAACACATAAGGGAATTTTACTTTGAAGGATAAAATCACCCCCTGTAGTCACTAATAAGAATTCAATTCCCCTTTTTTAGTTTGTATAACCTAGAACGTTATATGGGACTATGCAACTAACGATATTAAACTCATATGAAGAACACCTCCTTCTTACTTCATCTTCTCATCCTTATCTCTCATCGACAACACTTTAATTAGAGGGATAATATGGGATTTCATTCTTTATTTTTCTTATATTACTTTTTCTTCCATCGTTAGTATCTACTTCAACACAGAACAGATGTATATATCCTTTGAAATTAAATGACATAAAATATTGTTATACGATATCTATTTTTCTTCTTTTTCTCCTCTTATTTTTCTAAAATTGTCAATTTCTTTTCGTGATTTCTTTCCCCAGAAGTAAAGAAGCTCTTCTTTTAAATAGCCAAGAAGTATCTTGACCCAATCACCTCTCTCACTCACTAGCCACGTGTGCATCCCCAACATAGAATTACTCCAATATTTTTTTCACCAACATATATAAAAATTTATATTTTAGGTAAGGCCCCCAAAATATTTTTTTTTTAATGCACAATCACCATAAGCTTTAGTGCCCACCCCACTTTGTAAGGTCAGCTCAGAAGTGTCACTGTCGTTGAATCTTATGTAGATTCACCCGTCCTTTTGCACCTTTTCTAGCTGAAATGATTACATTTTGAAAATAAAATATTGGGAGTAGACCAAGTGGGCTGCATGCGGTCCACGTGTGTTGTCCGCTGGATGTTGGAGAACCGGACCCGGGCCCCGGCTCGAGCGAAATCTTTGTTCTGGGCATGCCGTAAAAAATATGTCAGCCGCCCAGTTTGCTTTTAGATTAGTGCGCTCCAGCTGCTTTGGACCTCAGTTCGTCGATCCGTCCGGTTCGACGGTCGTGTTTGCTTCTGATTGGGCACGTGAAGCTGGGCTGACGAAAAATTCCACGTGGCAGCGGTTAACTGAAGGGGTGTTTGCGACACGTGGAAAATGTGGGGACTGGCTTTCAGGTAAAAGTTCTTAGCCTCGTGGACTTCATCGGAGATCCTAACCAATGGTTGTGTCATCGTGCATTAATTATTTTAATTAACTGTTCGTTCTCAATACTTTTTATCTTGTTTACTGGTCATGGATTAGATTTGCTTAGTATTTTATGGGAATGTGCTATCATGGTGGAGTTCTTTATCGGTCAGAAGATATCCCATCTCGTGGTTCATATAGTTGAAGTTGTCTCAGACATTAGCTACATGGGTTATATTCTTTATGGGAATGTTCTTTCTTGGTGTTATATTCTTGCTGTTCTTCGTCCTCTTATGTTTATAGCTATGTTATAATTGTTTTTGTAGTTAACATTTTTTTTTAATTTAATAAAAGTTGACAAGTCTTAGTCATGATCCCTCGGGATCTCTTCCTCTAAAGGCAACTACTTATTAGATTATGGTGATTCATTTTCTGGCCGATACTCTAGTTTCACTCTAATGACAGGTGTTTCTCTTCGGGGATCGAGGATCAACAGTCGGTCTGATCAACCGATCGATCTTATCCACTCCTTGACAATAGAAGATAAATCGACCAATTGCATTTACCAAGCCGACCATAAGCACTTACTAATGGCTCGATAGTCCATCTAATCATGCTCCAGACCCACATACGCAAAATATTTAAAATAATGTGCATATACCCCCTAATTAAAGCAGAGGTAACAAATGTAATTTCACATATTTTAACTCATTTCTTTATAAATAGGGGATCATTCCATGAATAAAGAGTTACACGTTTCTTACAAATTAATGTTCATTTTCTCTGTATTCTCTCTCTCTCTCTCTCTCTCTCTCTCTCTCTCTCTCTCTATATATATATATATATATATATATATATTACATGTATATATGTATATGCATATATATTTATGTATATATGTTTTATTCTATGGTCTGTTGGTAGAGCGACCTCTCTGAAGGTCGTAAGTCTCCTCAGATTGCGGGTTTGAATCCCCCCATGTGTAAGGTGTGGTACTAGAATATTTAGCACACCTGAGGATGATCGGAGCTCGTCTAATAGCCTCGGGTCATTCCTTCACACACACACACACACACACACACACACACATATATATATATATATATATATATATATATATATATACCAACATACATACATACATATATACATGTATATATTGTTGAATATTGATTTGTCTGTGAGTCACACCCAATGAATAAAATGTAAGACAGTAGAGAGAGGGAGCGAGACAAAAGGGAATTGCACAGTAATGAACATTAATTTGAATTCTTAATGAGCTTAGTCTCATGAAATGATTCCCCTATTTTTAAATGAGGGGGGAAGGGGCACAACACGTGTAATTACATGTCTGCCCTTGTTTTAATAGGGGCATTAAAGGGTATTTCAGATATTTTACGAATATACACCCACGGTTTGATAATGCTGCTCAGTTGGTTGCGCTAGGTCGATTTTATGGGTTTGAGTTGGTAAGATTTGGCTCGGTTGGCTTGGCGTTGTCGGTTGACCGTCCTACTTCGACGCCCAGTCAGCTGTTTAAGTCGTTAACTTCAGATCCTTGAATAAAGAGCTTCGGTTTGTATGATGTGGCTAGGTCATTAGGCAGAAGAAGAATCATCATAATCTGATAAGTAACTCATACCCCAACGAGGGGTTCATTCAAGATGTTCATGGATCTGATCATTGTCGATCCTTGGACCTTAGAGGATTTAGAAAGACGCACGAGATCGTTGAGGATGATGAGTTTGTTCTTTAGATGGGATTGTGGCAAGAGATAAGTCGTTGCCCCTATTCGATTTGCTTGGCTTCGGCCTTTGATTCGGTTGGTTGATATCGGTTCAACCTTTTCGTTTGCTAAGAACCGACTTAGCCGCGACAAACGTGCTTTTTTCAGATTGGCATTGACGGCGGTCCCACCCACCCCCAAGTAGCCCCAAGTAGNCTGTTTGATTCTATGGTCTGTTGGTAGAGGGACTTCTTTGAAGGTCGTAAGTCTCCTCAGATTGCGGGTTTAAATCCCCCCATGTGTAAGGTGTGGTACTAGAATATTTAGCACACCTAAGGATGGTCGGGGCTCGTCTAATAGCCTCGGGTCATTCCTTCACACACACACACACACACACACACACACACACACACATATATATATATATACCAACATACATACATACATATTGTATATATTGTTGAATACTGATTTGTCTGTGAGTCACACCCAAGGAATAAAATGTAAGACAGTAGAGAGAGGGAGCGAGACAAAAGGGAATTGCACAGTAATGAACATTAATTTGAATTCTTAATGAGCTTATTCTCATGAAATGATTCTCCTATTTTTAAATGAGGGGGGTAGGGGCACAACATGTGTAATTACATGTCTGCCCTTGTTTTAATAGGGGCATTAAAGGGTATTTCAGATATTTTACAAATATACACCCACGGTTTGATAATGTTGCGCAGTTGGTTGCGCTAGGTCGATTTTTTGGGTTTGAGTTGGTAAGATTTGGTTCGGTTGGCTTGGCGTTGTCGGCTGACCGTCCTACTTCGACGCCCAGTCAGTTGTTTAAGTCGTTAACTTCAGATCCCTGGATAAGTAACTTCGGTTTGTAGGATGTGGCTAGGTCATTAGGCAGAAGAACAATCACCATAATCTGATAAGTAGCTCATACCCCAACGAGAGGTTCATTCAAGATGTTCATGGATCTGATCATTGTCGATCCTTGGACCTTAGAGGATTTAGAAAGGCGCACGAGATCGTTGAGTATGATGAGTTTGTTCTTTAGATGGGATTGTGGCAAGAGATAAGCCGTTGCCCCTATACGATTTGCTTGGCTTCGGCCTTTGATTCGGTTGGTTGATATCAGTTCAACCTTTTCGTTTGCTAAGAACCGACTTGGCCGCGACAAACGTGCTTTTTTCAGATTGGCATTGACGGCGGTCCCACCCACCCCCAAGTAGCCCCAAGTAGCCTCCGTGTAGCCTCAACGCCACATAGACGACCACAGCTCCACCAAATGCAGGTTTAAAAGTCCCCCAAATCCCGGCTCCCTGAGGTTTAATACGCGGGAATCAATTTCACTCGCTGCTCTCCACTCCCCTGTGCAGACCGCTNACCCGGCTCCCTGAGGTTTAATACGCGGGAATCAATTTCACTGGCTGCTCTCCACTCCCCTGTGCAGACCGCTAACTTCTAGAGGAATTCCTCCTCCTCTCTTTCACCGGGTTCTGCGGTTCAGAACAGCAGGAACCACGCCTAATTATAGTGCGAGAAAGGAAATAGGGCAAAGCGGATTTGTCGGATAACACGAGGAGATCAAGTAATTCTCCAATCATCAATAAATTACGACCGCTCAATGATTTTTTTCCTTTTTCCTATTTTCGATTTCCTCCTCTGATTTATAATGCCTTTGTATGATAAGGATTAAGGAGGACTGCACCATTGAGGTATTGCAGGGGAAAATAATGGAGCCGAAGCATATGGTGATGTCGGCGTTGGGTTTAGGAATTGGGGTTGGGGTCGGTGTGGGCTTGCGGCTTGCAGCCAGCCCGACGGTCGGGAAATGGGTGGCGCCAGTGCAGGTGGGTAGCTTGACGGCGGAGATGATCGGAGAGGAACTGATGAGGCTCGTGGTGGACGGAAGAGAAAGCAAAGTGACCTTCAATGAGTTCCCTTATTATCTCAGGTAAGTGAATGGGGATCAATGTTTCATTTACTTATTAGGTTTCGTTACGGCATATCGATTTCGTCTCATTTGCTCCGATCGATTGATTTGGGGTAAGATTTATAAGATCACGATTATAAGATGACTTTCGATTTAGAGGTGAATATTCGAGGTTTTCAGCAGATTGATCCGAGAATCATATCCTAAAATTCTGTTTGTAGGCTATTACTCGGATTGGGTGGTGCATAAATCTAGGTTGTGATGATACATTAAAAATTAAATGTTCTTTTTCAAATTTTTCGAATCAATGAATAATTGTTTTATACTTTCGATTACGCGGACCCCTTCTCCTTTCCCTGCTGCGCTGCCCCGACTTCTACTTCTCACGAGCATTTTTACATACATACCACACAATTTTTATGTATTTTCATATTTAAAACCCAAGTTCTCATTTTTCATTATCAAGCTTTTGGCTTTAGATATATAAATACATAAAAATTGTGTGATATGTATGTAAATTTCTCTTTACAATTTTTTTCATTGCTGATATATTTCTTTAATCTATTTTATAATGTATTATTATTATTATTATTATAGGCATTTACGTATATATAGCACACAATTCTTATGTATTTACATATCACGTATCAAAACTTTCATATTTACACACATAACACTTAAATTTTTAATCACTTTAAAAGTAGTACGAGTATCATTTTTTCAAGTTAAATCTTTTCATACATAAATTTAAAACGTAAAAAATTATTAAAATATCAAAATGTTATGTATGTAAATATGAAGATTTAGGTGTGAGATATGTATATACATTCGAGTTGTGTGCATTATACATGTAACTATTATTATTATTATTATTATTATTATGACTTAAAAGTATATGAGTTGCGTAACGTTACTGAGAATTGAGCATGTGCTTGTGGACCTACCTCATTTATTATGCTATATAACCTAGGGAAATTTATCTCCAGAAAGATTCCTTTTAAAACATAACGTGAAAATTTTAAAAGCTCAAGGCTCTATGGCCTGGTGGTCGGGACCGTAACTTGGACGGAAGTGGTGTTAAGTTGAGCGCATTAACAACTAATCTCTAATAGCTACAATTTAATTTGTATTTAACTTCTAACAATTACGATTTAATTCATTCAATGTGTCAAAAAGAGCTTTTAGAAGTCCTAATCAAATTTCTATTATTGTATCCTTGATGACTTGATCCACTTTATAGAAAAAAATATATATATTTGTAATTTGTCGAATCTTTTTAGGATGTAGTGTCCCGTACTCTTCATAAGTTCATACAACCAGGTAAAGATCTTGTATTTTAGAGAAAGGTGTTAAGAAAGGTGATAGAGAGATCCTTGGTCCCTTGCAGCGAGAGAGAGAGAGAGAGAGAGCCTTTTTGTGGTCCCTAAAAGAGGAAAAGAATCCCCTCATGAGCCCTTCTCTCTTCCTTATATACCTGAGAGAGAAAAAAATACAAAATTACACATTGTACGTTACATCGTTTGTCCACGATGTTTTAGTGAAAGATTAAGATGCAAGTGTCTGGTGGCATCAAAAGTAAAGATTGTCATATGTAATAGTGTGTAATGATGATCTCCCCTAGTGGTTTAGGTTGATTTGAACATATTAGCAGGTTGGCTCAGTTCGTCCATTTCAATAGGTTGACGCAGTTCAACCACATTAGTAGGTGAGCTCTGTTCAGTCACTTTAGCATGTGATTGTAGTTCGAGAATATAATTGGATCTCCAGACACAGACATCTTAGGCCCTTAAGTCTCTTTATGAAGTATCCCTGAAGAGTTCTATATCAAAATTTGTTCGATATATTTGTGCCCAACTATTTTAGATGTTGACATATAATGTATACAAATGAACAAATTAAAGTTAACTTTTTACAATTATTTAAAATATAGAGACTCAAAATAGAACGGTAAAATTCATAAAAATTTTGAATGGATCCTAATGAAAAATATATCAAGTTATCTTTATAACTTTATTCTTCTAATTATAAGTTGTTGGGAGCAAAAGTTATGGCCTAGATTTTTTAAGTTATTCTCCAAGACTGAGCAATTCTCTTTACCTTATACTTGATTCAATCTGAGTCAAAATATGGGGCTGTTTATTTCACTAACTTAAGGATTATTTTGTAACTAAAATTAATTAAATATTTTTTTTATAGTAATGCAAACTAATAAATGATTATTTTATTAGAGTAATTTGTAGATTTTTTGATGAAATGTTGTAGTATTAAATATCCAAATAAAATATTATTTGATTCATACATTTAAACTTGATGTGTTCCAAAAGATTCGTAGCAGCAGAGTGATTATATGACATCTTAGTGTTGCACGAAAACTTAGCATGCACTAAGGTAAGTAAAGTAACAGGTAGAGACACCATAAGTTTTTATGTGAAAAATTCTGGAAAGGGGAAAAAATCATGTGGCCTAGCATAGTTGAAATAATCTACTATGCACAGACCTACTCTTATTCTGAGTTAGATGAAATTAGAAAGTTGATGTACAATAATATTTCAGCAATAATAGTTGTAACATACTGAGAAGGTCATAGTTGATTGCAATAGAGACAGTAGTTCGTCGTGAATGTTGTGGACTGTGGTTCTACCTCTAGCACTGTGGTTATAGTGCCAGCTCGTCGTAGAGGTCGCAGTTAAAGTTCATGATAGTAGTTGGTCATATGGGTTGTTTATGGTTACTTTAGGAGTGTCGGTCGTAGTTGGTCCCATAGGACATAGCAGAGAACTGTAATAATGCCCGTAGGCCGTAAATGCTAAATTTAAGAGTTGCATGAACTATGATAATGTTTGTAGGGCACATAGTCCGGAGTTGGGAGCTGCATGAGCTGTGGACCACATAAGTCGTAATTAGTCACATAATTCATAGTGGCGAATTGTGATAATATCCGTAGCCCACAAAGGTGTGAGTTGACAGCTGCATGGGTTGTAATAACATTTGTAGGTCATAGAGGCCTGAGTTAAGAGCTGCCTGAGTTGTGACAACATCTCTAGGCCGTCGAATCTGAATTTGGGAACTGCGTGAGTTGTGGACAACTTAGGTTGTAGTTGGTAATATAGGTGTAAGCCATATTTGGTCACGTATGTCGTAGAAGTGAGTTATGATAACATCCGTAGACCGCATAAGCCGAATTTTGGAGATGCATGAGCTGTGATAATGTCTGTAGCCTGCAGAGGCAAGAATTGGAGCTATATGAGTTGTGGACCACGCAGGTTGTTGTGGTGGGTTGTAAGAAGAGAGCTTCAGAAGTCTAGAGAAAGTCATGGTATCCTGAGTACAACTCTTGTAAGTAGTTATTGCAAGATGTGTTATTAGACCATCTTCGTGAGTCATCATTGCATACCATGCGGGATGCGTTGTTGCACCGTATTTAGAGTGTGTTGTTACACCATATGCGGGGTGCGTCGTTACACCATTTTTGGGATGCGTTGCTACATTGTATGCGGCGTGCACATTGCACCACCTTTGAAGCGTTGTTATTTCGTCTTCTGAGTGCATTGCTCCGTATGATGTTTAGTTACTTCGCAAGGCCCATCGTTACTCCACATGGTGCTTTGTTAATTTGCGCATACGTCATGAATCCATAAGAGGCTTCGTTGCATCGAGCAATAACAGCTGACAGTGGTCAACCGTGGCTGGGGAGTGGTGGTTGACAGTAGTCAACGACTGCGGGATTGGTGGTCATCGGTAGTCGGCGGCTGCAAAAGTGGATGACATTTACTGGATCTTTACTGTGTAGAACAAAAGACCTCAGCTCTTTCAAACTCTTATCTTCCACTGGTTTACAGTCTAGGTCTCCTTTCATAAAGGGGGTAAAATTTTACTTATGGAGCCACAAAGAGTTTTTCTTATAAATAAGAAAGAAATTTAGACTACTCTATGGAACAAACCAGAGAGATTCCCTCGATCAGACATTGTTTATGGATATTTTAGCATTTTAACGATGCCAAAATTGCATGATATTTGACTCGTTATATTTGTTTCATCAAGATACTCAATTTGACTATAAGCTGATCAGATTTGAAATTCATTTGTCCTTCCAACTAGGCACCGAAAGCTTCCAAAAGTGGTTAAATGACATGATTCGGGCTTTATATGACTTGGATTGGACCAATTTTGGTGTCATTGTGTTCGATTCGTCAAACCGGTCAATTTGATTGTAATTCTGTTGAAATTGAAGTTCTAGATGATTTTATTTGGATTTTAATGTTTCTTACTGAAAAAATGCTCTACGATGCGTGTCAATCGCCTCGAGATTCATTCCAAATAATAAATTTGTTTACAACGAATAAAAAATGATGCACAATATTTAATAGTTGCTTATTTTTCTTATCAATCTAATCGTTTCTTGCCAAGTACATCTTAGCTACAAATAAGTTGATCTAAATATACTGGTAATCATACAATTAATTAGTTTGAATAAACTGGATGCAGGCATCTTGCGATGAGTTGAAATACAAAAAATTAAAGAACATCTTCATGTGCATGAATCATCTTGCCTATGTTTACGGGTTTAAACAAGTCGAGTCAAATTTGGGTCTCCCATGACTTGAGTTTGAGTTTGAGCATGATAATTAATCAAGTTCAAGCTCGAGCTTATGCCTACAAGTTTGAGCCGGCTTGTTTATTATAAAAGAAAAAAAAATTAATTTAATTTAATGTTATAATAAAATGACATGTAATGAGTAATTATGAAAGAAATAATAAGAAATCATTTGATATAAAATATCGAATATAAATTTTTTTTTTAAAAAAAAATTTAAAGATAGCCTTGAAATTGAAAATATTTTGAGTATATTTTACATTAATTATTTTTAACGAGTCGGTTCACGCGCTAACGAGCTAAGTTGGGGCTGACTTGAGCTTGGCTTATTAGCCCATCGAGCTCAACTCACGAGCCACTTATTGAGCCTAGCCGAGCTTGCTCATGAGCATGCTTGACCAACTTACACTCCTACCCAGCTTCATCATGCTCACAACATCCATTGGAGCCCACATGAGTAGGGGCAATTGTTCCTACGTAACATGTTTCTACAGTGCACAATCCAATGGAAGAATAAGGGGCCTGCCCCTAGTAAGAAATTTTTTTTCTTATGCATAGTTTGGTAGTTTCATCTTTATACTTTCTTATAATTTTATATATTCCGAAAGTTTTTCCTACCTAAATTCGAATAAATTATCTCCTCTTAATTTGTTTTTTATTACATGGCATTGTGCAATTTACAAATTTAGATAGGTTTCTTTCTGAAATGTCAATTAAATTAAAACATTCTTTAGAGCGATACAACTAGAACACTAACGGAAGCCAAGGTTTTCGTTCCAAAAGGCCTTTTGCAACTGCTATGTAATGCTGCTTTCACTTTGTTTACTGCAGTTGAATTATGAAAGTTTTTGTCACCACCTATTATTAGTTTATGCGCAATTATGTAATTATATTTCGCTTCCTATTACTAGTTTATCCGCAAATATGTAATTATAATTCGTTAAAATTTCTTGTTGGTGATATTTTGCAACGCTGAAAAGTTTTGTTTCATTTTACTTTTTAGTTTTTTGGGTTTTTTGAACAAAAAATGGTATACTCACTGTTAATTATTTTATAGGAGATAATAGTGGTTCAATGTCGACTTTTTGTTTGCTACCATTGGGCTTCCAAGTTTATTTGTAATTTGAATGTTGAAATTTGTTATGAATATTTGCAAAAGGTGTTACAATTATTAGAATTATTCATTGCATATAAATATTAGAACATTTTTCTAATATTTATGGTGGGAATTTATAGTCATTACTATTGTAATAAATATTCATTATTTAGTATATTTTTATTTGTTGTATTTTCCTTCATTAAATACATCTATTACCAATATATTGGCATTTTTTTTAACATATTATTCAAATTTAGGGTTATAAAAGAAAGTGCCCTTAACCTAAGGGCAAGTATACTGAAACGCAATGTTTATATATATATATATATCAAATAAAAAATTGCATGTTTCAATTGAGAGAAACCTACGCTGACACAAATCCTATAGAAATCAAATAATCTATTAGTTTCAAAAGGAATACATGAAGAATTATGCTTCATATAAAATTTAAAATATGAATATAAATATCACTTCATTTAGTTGAGGGAAAAAAAAAATACAATATTGAACATCTTCTACCAAGATGAGGCCAAACTTCTTTCTTAAGAAGGTGAAAAGATCCATTCAGTTTCAAACACTTAAAAATTTATTTCCTTGTTGCTCATAATGTATAATTGGACTTACATATGAAATATATAACAGATGTAAGTATAATTTACATTTAATTTTCTAGATCTATTTAATTCAGTCAAATATCAACATGTGAAATGGTATAAATTCAGATTTGAAATTATTTAAAAACTTTTTAGTTTTGTTGTGATGTTGAATCTTCCAATTCATCTATTCTTGTTCATAACAGTGAGCAAACACGAGTACTGTTGACAAGTGTAGCCTTTGTTCACTTGAAGCAATTTGAGTTTTCTAAGTACACACGAAATCTTTCTCCTGCAAGTCGAGCCATTTTACTCTCAGGACCCACAGGTAATTTACGTTGAAAAATATATTTCAGTAATTTTCTTCTTTATTGTTAATTTTTTTTGAATGTTTGGCACTAATTTTTGAAAAACTCCTTTTGCGAAGAACTCTATCAGCAGATGCTCGCAAAAGCTTTAGCTCATTATTTCGAGTCCAAGTTGCTATTGCTAGATGTATCAGATTTTGCATTGAAGGCAAGTGGATGTTGTATTCTTTCTTGCATATTGATCATATAGCTAATTTTGTTTGTATTGTTGTTATCAGATCCAAAGCAAATACGGGTTTCGAAGCAAAGATTTCGTAAGTTTTCAGTGACTCGTACATATTGTTTTTGCCAATCCTATATGATGCACTCTTAACTAAAGGCCTTATTTGCATTAACAAGACAGAATTAATTCATGTTATATGTTATATGTCTTACTATATATGTTAGCAATATTCTGCTTAGGCATCTGTAAACATAGCTATTTAATTAATATGCATTATCTTATGATAAAAAAATTAGAACTAAAATACGTTTCTTTTTTTTTTTCAAGAACTTGTTTCTTGCCTCCTCAATTTTAATTTCATAACTGCCTTTTGTGTTGAAATAACAGGCTTTTAAAAGGTCCATTTCCGAGTCAGCATTTGAACGTGTAACCAACATATTTGGATCATTTTCTATTCTTCCTCAGGAGGAACCAAAAGGTGCATATTTAGGCCCATTTTAATCCATTTTTTATGTTCTTTACTTTTATGATATTTTTCTATTGAGACCTTGGCATGTCTTTACAAGTCTAGTTGTCTCATTCTTCATCTATCTTGCTAAACCAAGTAAATGTATGATTTATGCAATTAATATGGGAAAAACATCAACATTCTGATTTGTATATTTTTAGGAATCTGTATCATTTGTAGAAGTGGCTGGTAGTTTAGAGGTTTTATCCATAAAGTCATCCGCATAAAGCCTTTTAGGCTCATTGATCGAAAGATTTGGCAATCTCTCTAACCTTCATGTGGGTCTCTGTGTGAATAATTTCTTTGGATTTATTTCCAATGTCTTTGATAGTCTCATCAATCTGGAGTCATTGTTTTCCCAGAAGAATGGCTTCAATGGTGCATTGCCTACTTCTTTTTCCAACTGGATAAATCTTAGAGTTATTAATCTTAGAAACAAATCATTGAGTGGGGAGATAAATATGAACTGCGCTGCTATGAATAATTTAAACCCTAACTTATTAAGGCATAGCAGCAATCAATGAGAAGGAGCTATGTATAGAAAACCAAAGCCAAGAATGGTGGATGATGAACAATCAATGAGAAGGAGCTATGTATAGAAAATCAAAAACAACAACCCCATGCACACTCAATAAAATAATCGAATTAAAAAGCTAACATATTAAAATACCAAATCCAATCATCTTCATAGGTTTTATCTTTCTGCACCTATCCTACCGAATGATTGTTTGATGCCTTGTTTGGCATTTTTATATTTTTGCTTCTTGATTCCAACATTTTTATTGGATGTGCTTGGTGTTTTTTGTCATTGATTTTCTATACATAGCTCCTACTTGTTGGTTGTTTATCATCAACCACAGTTGGATTTGATGTAGAACAAAATTTATTCTTAATGTGAGCCAAAGTGCTTAAATTGAGTGGTGTGGTTGTCTGAAATTCGTATTTAGATGCATCAATTTGGTGTTTTATAAAGAAACATGCACCAACTTTCAGCTTAGTACATAGAGTATCTCAACTTGGCTCTAAAATATGATCCCTATTAAGATATTTGAAAACAAATATATGTTGATATATGAAATTTGCATCATCTTCGTTCCTGCTGATTTATTTTGAACATTTTTATTATCATTATTATTTTTATTATATATATATATATATATATAAAGTGGCCTAGTTCTTTGAGTTAATGCTCACGTTAATAAATGTGTTGAAAATGTGATAAATTATAGGGGGTAAGAGCATAACTTTGAATATCTACCACACATATATGTAACAAATGAACAGATGGTTGATATAAAATCACCTTAGAAGGTCAAAACAATTGAACCTTTGTGATAGTTTTTGAGGCCAAATGGTCCATTCTTTTTTGCTAAATGCTCCCGAACTGCCTCTAATTTAAAGAATAAGGCGAAATGAAATAGAGTTTGAACGATTTGTTGTTTCCATGAATCAAGTGTGGGTATTTGATGGATCACTCAATGGGAAAATATTTGCGTACATAAGACTTACGCAGCGCTGCATACGTCCAGGGGTTATATCGGGGTTATACCCCTCTGTAACTCTCTTGTAACCTCTTTGTAAACTACCTGTAACCTACAAATGAGTTCCGAGCTTCTGTAATTTCATGGGTACAAATAAGTTACACGGAGGTTACAAGGGAGTTACACGGAGGTTACAGGAGGNTTATGTAATGGTAAGTACACAGACCTACTCTTATTCTGAGTTAGATGAAATTACAAAGTTGATGTACAATAATATTTCAGCAATAATAGTTGTAACATACTGAGAATGTCATAGTTGATTGCAACAGAGGCAATAGTTCGTCGTGAATGTTGTGGACTGTGGTTGTTCCTCTAGCACTGTGGTTATAGCATCAGCTCGTCGTAGAGTTCGCAGTTAAAGTTCATGATAGTAGTTGGTCATATGGGTTGTTTATGGTTTCTTTAGGAGTGTCGGTCGTAGTTGGTCCCATAGGCCATAGCAGAGAACTGTCATAATGCCCGTGGGCCGCAAATGCTAAATTTGGGAGCTGCATGAACTATGATAATGTTTGTAGGGCACATAGTTTGGAGTTGGGAGCTGCATGAATTGTGGACCATATAGGTCGTAATTAGTCACATAGTTCATAGTGGTGAATTATGATAATATTCGTAGCCTACAAAGGTGTGAGTTGACAGTTGCATGAGTTGTAATAACATTCGTAGGTCATAGAGGCCTGAGTTAAGAGTTGCATGAGTTGTGACAACATCTCTAGGTCGTTGAGTCTGAATTTGGGAACTGCGTGAGTTGTGGACAACTTAGATTGTAGTTGGTAACATAGGTGTAGGCTGTATTTGGTCACGTATGTTGTAGAAGTGAGTTATGATAACATCCGTAGACTGCATAAGACAAATTTTGAAGCTGCATGAGCTGTAATATTGTTTGTAGCCTGCAGAGGCAAGAATAGAGCTTCAAAAGTCTAGAGAAAGTCATGTTATCCCGAGTACGACTCTTGTAAGTAGTTATTGCAAGATGCGTTATTACACCATCTTCGCGAGTCGTCATTGCATACCATGCGAGATGTGTTGTTGCACCGTATTCAGAGTGTGTTGTTACATCATATGCGGGGTGCATCGTTACACCATTTTTGGGATGGGATGCTACACTGTATGCGGGGTGCGCATTGCACCACCTTTGAAGCGTTGTTATTTCATCTTCTAAGTGCATTGCTCCGTAGGATGTTTAGTTACTTTGCAAGGCTCATTGTTACTCTACATGGTGCTTTGTTAATTTGCGCATACGTCATGAATCCATAAGAGGCTTCGTTGCATCGAGCAATAACAGCTGACAGTGGTCGAATGTGGCTGGGGAGCGGTGGTTGACAGTAGTCAACTACTGCGGGATTGGTGGTCGTCGATAGTCGGCGGCTGCAAAAGTGGATGACATTTACTGGATCTTTATAGTGTAGAACAAGACCTCAACTCTTCCAAACTCTCGTCTTCCACTGGTTTACAGTCTAGGTCTCCTTTCATAAAGGAGGTAAAACCTTACTTATGGAGCCACAAAGAGTTTTTCTTACAAATAAGAAAGAAATTTAGACTACTATATGGAACAAACCAGAGATATTCTCTCGATCAGACGTTGTTTATGAATATTTGAGTATTTTAACGATGCCAAAATTGAATGATATTAGATTCGTTATATTCGTTTCATCAAGATACTCAATTTGACTATAAGTTGATTAGATTTGAAATCCATTTGTCCTTCCAACTAGGCACCGAAAACTTCCAAAAGTGGTTTAATGACATGATGCGGGCTTTATACGACTTGAATTGGACCAATTTTGGTGTCATTGTGTTCGATTTGTCAAGCCGGTCAATTTGATTGTAATTCTAAATTGGAGTTCTAGATGATTTTATTTGGATTTTAATGTTTCTTACTGAAAAAATGCTCTACGATGTGTGCCAATCGCCTTGAGATTCATTCCAAATAATAAATTTGTTTACAACAAATAAAAAAGGATTCACAATATTTAATAGTTGCTTATTTTTCTTATCAATCTAATCTTTCCTGCCAACTACATCTTAGCTACAAGTAAGTTGATCTAAATATACTAGTAATCATACAATTAATTAGTCTGAATAAACTAGATGCAGCTATCTTGCGATTAGTTGAAATACAAAAAATTAAAGAACATATTCATGTGCATGAATCATCTTGCCTATGTTTACGGGTTTAAACAAGTCGAGTTAAATTTGAGTCCCCCATGACTTGAGTTTGAGTTTGAGCATGATAATTAATCAAGTTCAAGCTCGAGCTTATGGCTACAACTTGTTTATTATAAAAGAGAAAAAAAATAATATAATTTAAGTTAGTGTTATAATAAAATGACATGTAATGAGTAATTATTGAAGAAATAATAAGAAATCACTTGATATAAAATATTAAATATAAGATATTAAATAGAAAATATAATTTTTTTTATTTTTTTTTTAAATTTAAAGATAGCTTTGAAATTTAAAATGTTTTGAGTGTATTTTACATTAATATTTTTTTAACGAGCCGGTTCACGAGCTAACAAGTTTAGTTGGGGCTGATTTGAGCTTAGCTTGTTAGCTGATCGAGCTCAGCTCACGAGCCACTTATTGAGCCTAGCCAAGCTTGCTCATGAGCATGCTTGACCTACTTACACTCCTACCCAGCTTCAACATGCTCACAACATCGATTGGAGCCCACATGAGTGGGGGCAATTGATCCTACCTAACATGTTTCTACAGTGCACAATCCAATGGAAGAATTAAAAAAAAATATTTCTTATGCATAGTTTGAAAGTTTCATCTTTAAACTTTCTTATAATTTAATATATTCCGAATGTTTTTCCTACCTAAATTCGAATAAATTATCTCCTCTTAATTTGTTTTTTCTTACATGGCATTGTGAAATTTGCAAATTTAGATAGGTTTCTTTCTGAAATGCCAATTAAATTAAAACATTCTTTAGAGCGATACAACTAGAACACTAACGGAAGCCAAGGTTTTCGTTCCAAAAGGCCTCTTGCAACTGCTATGTAATGCTGCTTTCACTTTGTCACCACCTATTATTAGTTTATGCACAATTATGAAATTATATTTCGCTTCCTATTATTAGTTTATGCGCAAATATGTAATTATAATTCGTTAAAATTTCTTGTTGGTGATATTTTGCAACGCTGAAAAGTTTTGTTTCATTTTACTTTTTAGTTTTTTGAACAAAAAATGGTATACTCACTGTTAATTATTTTATAGGAGATAATAGTGGTTCAATGTCGACTTTTTGTTTGCTACCATTGGGCTTCCAAGTTTATTTGTAATTTGAATGTTGAAATTTGTTATGAATATTTGCAAAAGGTGTTACAATTATTAGAATTATTCATTGCATATAAATATTAGAACATTTTTCTAATATTTATGGTGGGAATTTATAGTCATTACTATTGTAATAAATATTCATTATTTAGTATATTTTTATTTGTTGTATTTTCCTTCATTAAATACATCTATTACCAATATATTGGCATTTTTTTTAACATATTATTCAAATTTAGGGTTATAAAAGAAAGTGCCCTTAACCTAAGGGCAAGTATACTGAAACGCAATGTTTATATATATATATATAT
>JXCR01147933.1:36612-50834 GCA_002079205.1 Phalaenopsis hybrid cultivar
TATATATATATATATATATATATATATATATATATATATATTGAATTTTAAAAACAAAGCAAGAAACATAAAGCAAAAAAAGAAAAATAGAAAAGAAAGAAATTTTTTTAACAGAGACTCTAATCAGTTCAACTAAAATTTTCATAACATCGAAAAATTATGATCCCTTTCTCGATAACGGTGCTAAAAATTTGATGCCCGAAATTCTGTGAGATAAATTGAACAAACACACAAGTATATGTATCGATCAAATAATATAAGGATTTTGAGTCTGAATATCAATGTCATTAAGGGAAATTGTCAAACTATTCCAACAATTGAAATTCTAGTTTATTAAACTCTTATTATATTTTGAAGTTCTAGTTTACAACTATGAAATGTTTTAAAATCCTAATGCAGAAAGAACAAAGCAAAAATAGGTTTTCTCAAGCTTTTTAGGGTTAAAGGTCATAATTCTATGACATCGGTCTAGTGGTTTCTTGATGTTTTTTTATGAAACCCACACAATTATTGACAACTAGAGACATTTCTTCCTTAGCCTATGTCTAGATCGTAAGAAGAGTTGAAATTAACTATATTGCATTTAAGGAGACTTAACTATGCAGTATTTTTCCAAGGAATCTTCAAGTCCCCTATATTGTTTGTAATTTTTAAAGGTAATATGTCTATTTCACCAGATTATTGTTTGTTAACCTACTTGTTCTTTTAGGTGTTGATTAGAACTTTTAGTTCAGAAAAGGTTTTAACATTTTATCAAGTCAAATTTGAAGTAAATTAAGATAAAAAAATTAACACATAATCATATAAAATCCAATTATAAAAAAGGCATATAGGGAACGAAATCCATAGAATAAAAATTACATGTTTTACATCATAGAAGTATGAAAATGAGATTAACTACAATGCATGAGAAAAAAAGAGACTAAAATTGTTATTGTGGGCATAAAAAGGAAAACAATGCAAGCAACATAAAATTCAAAACCGAGCCAATCAATCCTTTCAATACACTATGATCATCTTCATTCAATACAAGCATTTTGTAGATCTCCCTCATACAATTGCACTCAATCTCTCCTCACAACCTCTCCACACTCACAAGAAACAACCCTAGAAATCTTCCCCAAAGAGAACTATTGGAGGAAACCTTAGGGTTGACAAATACTCTACTAAAACCTAAGAGAAATGGTCTCCAAAATTTCCAAGAGTCTCTTAATTATCCCTTAGAATCTCCTTATATAGTTATTGCCAAAATCACCATGAAAAAGTTTTCCAAATTAAACTTGGGTAGGCCGCGACGTAGACCTAGCGCAACCGCACTACAACTGGCGTGGCCACTCTGCAAGCTAGCACAGCTAAGGGAGACCGACAATAAGCACGGTATAATTACACAACATTTTGTCGTGGTTATGCCAGTTCAGCTCCTTACCTTGCTTTGTGTATTAGCTCCGTAAAGTACGCTAGACCCCTATTATGTGCAAAATACCACAAAGAGCTTTCTACAAGCATAAAATTACGATAAATATGAAAGAAAACAATAATTCAAGTTAAAAAATAATGTAATTTTACATCGTATTAGAATACTTAGCACCTAATTATTAACCTTTATTGAATGTGCTCTGCGATTATTGAGGGTAATTAACCATTAGGGCTTGTGCTTATAGGAAATCTCGAATCCCAAATCTTAAAGTCCTCACAAATGAGGGCACATTTATGGGTAGTGTCTTATCTGTCTTTTGAAAATTTTACATGAAACATGACGGTAAACTTTATCATCTCATCCTTTATTTTTTGAGGGAGACCAGGGCATCAAAATTTTGCAGCCCACACAGAATTTTCAAAAAAACCTTGGAGGACCTACTACAATAAGAAAATATGCCTCACCTAAGCAAACTACTATGACACAATTATTACAGTTTTTCACATCATTAGTATGCTATGCCTAACCATTTGTTGTTGTTGCTACAACATATCCCAAACATTATGTTNATCATCATTGTCTTTAGCAGTATCAACATCATTGGCCTTATCCCATCTGTATTGGTTTGGCTCTATGTTTCCTTATTTCCTAGGAGTGCTTGCATGAACTGGTAACCACTTCAAAAAAAAAAATTTCACATATTCTCTACATCTTCGGCTTACTCTTTTTCTCCCAACCCCTCCACATTAATTTTGTTTACTCCTAGTTCTCCACTAATGCACGCGTCGTCCCAGCCCTCTCCGATTCGGCGCAACCCACAGACAAACCGAGAAGCACCTCTCTCCCATACACAGAAGCCGAACTCCAGCCCTCTCTTCGTTCTCCTCCACCGGTGCTGACGCCACTACACTCCCGATCTCCTTCCTGCTGTGTACGCACGTTCATCGTACAGCAACTCTCTCATCTCTTGTTTCTCCTTTGGCCGGACCGCAAAACAAGACTTCGTATCAAACCAAGCTAGCACTTAGAATACCCTCGATCATTCCCTGTTTGCCAGCAAAAGCCATGCCAGTCTCCTTCACTGTTCACTCCACCTCACTCGCGCCAGAATCCCGCAAAAATCCAACCATTCTCGGCTGCTTCCCTTTCGTTTTTCGCATGCAGCAGCCAAAGCCCGATCTTCCCTCTCTCCTGTTCGCACAGGACTTAGACGACGCTTTTAACTCAAGCGACCGAATCCCGCTCGACCCAGCGCTCGTCTCCCTCAGGCAAAACCTGCTCTCCCACTTCGTCTTTCACAACTCCATGTCAAGTCCAGCTCGCCCGTCTCCTCTCCCACATGATCTAAAATCAGGAATCAAACATTTCACTAACCAAATCGTCTAATAGAAGCGCTTTTCCCTCCTATTTTCAGTATTTGTGGACTGCCGTGCAATATATGGCGGCGTCCAGGAGAAATTATTGCATATGGACACCGTCTGCATCTCTGCATGCGGTGTCCGATCCTGACCGTAAATCACGACGATCTAAGGTCATGATTATTTCAGTTTTTTTTTTTAAATATTTAGGTAAGACCCGCCAAAATACATCCTGACGGTCAGGATCTTGCGTGCGGTGTTCATATGGAATAATTTTTCGTTATCCGGGCTTGTGGTTGGTCCAAAGCAATGTTTTCTCCTGTTCTAGATCCACTTGCATTGCATTTAACGCACTTTTTATTTTCATTTCTAACAATAGTGCTTGTTTAATTGTTAGACTTTTTAGCATGCATCTAGTTGATGCTGTGTTGTTTGTTATAAAGTAGGATGCCAATAGCACAGTAGCTTAACNTAAGGTTGGTCAGTTTTGCAGATTTACTTCATTATTTTTTATTGCATTTATTCCCTTGACTAATTTTTTTTCCTTAAAACAGTTTGTCCCATGTACTAAGTATATTTCAGGAGAACAAGCTTGGTGATAAAGATTCCCTAAAACTTGAGGCCAATACTGATGTTGCAAAGGTGTGTGTGCATGTTTTTGCTGTATTTTGTGACATTTTAAAAATATAGATGCACTATAGAGCTTCTTACTTTCTTGGGAAAATATGAACTTAATTTTATGTTATTAATTAGGAGGATAATGTAGAAATTGAGGCCACGAAAAAGCCTGAGACGAAAACTGAAGGCTCGACTTCTGAAAATAAAAATGAATCAGAGAAGCCAGGTGTAGCTGCTAAGAATGAGGTGGGATCATCACCTAAAGCACCTGTAAGTTATCTTTGACATCTTTGACATCTTTGACATCATCATCATTGTCTTTAGCAGTATCAACATGATTGGCCTTTTCCCATCTGCATTGGTTTGGCTCTATGTTTCCTTATTTCCTTGGAGTGCTTGCATGAACTGGTAACCACTTCCAAAAAAAAATTTCACATATTCTCTACATCTTCGGCGTACTCTTTTTCTCCCAACCCCTCTACATTAATTTTATTTACTCCTAGTTCTCCACTAATGCACGCGTCGTCCCAGCTCTCGGCTCCCGTTTCCCTCTCCGATTCAGCGCAACCCACAGAAAAACCGAGAAACACCTCTCTCCCATACACAGAAGCCGAACTCCAGACCTCTCTTCGTTCTCCTCCACCGGTGCTGACGCCACTACACTCCCGATCTCCTTCCTGCTGTGCACGCACGTTCATCGTACAGCAACTCTCTCATCTCTTGTTTCTCCTTTGGCCGGACCGCACAACAAGACTTCGTATCAAGCCAAGCTAGCACTTAGAATACCCTCGATCATTTCCTGTTTGCCAGCAAAAGCCATGCCAGTCTCCTTCACTGTTCACTCCACCTCACTCGCGCCAGAAGCCCGCAAAAACCCAACCATTCTCGGCTGCTCCCCTTTCGTTTTTCGCATACAGCAGCCAAAGCCCGATCTTCCCTCTCTCCTGTTCGCACAGGACTTAGACGACGCTTTTAACTCAAGCGACCGAATCCCGCTCGACCCAGCGCTCGTCTCCCTCAGGCAAAACCTGCTCTCCCACTTCGTCTTTCACAACTCCAAGTCAAGTCCAGCTCGCCCGTCTCCTCTCCCACATGATCTAAAATCAGGAATCAAGCATTACACTAACCAAATCGTCTAATAGAAGCGCCCAATTGGTTTGCTCTTTTTTTTTCCTCCTCCTATTTTCAGTATTTGTGGACTGCCGTGCAATATACGGCGGCGTGGTCTCATTCAGACTGTTATCCGGGCTTCTGGTTGGCCCAAAGTAATGTTTTCTCCTGTTCTAGATCCACTTGCATTGCATTTAACGCAATTTTTATTTTCATTTCTAACAATAGTGCTTGTTTAATTGTTAGATTTTTTAGCATGCATCTAGTTGATGCTGTGTTGTTTGTTATAAAGTAGGATGCCAATAGCACAGTAGCTTAACAAACAACAGAGCTATATATTTCACAAAATATTGGATTTAGGATGCTTTTGTTATGGAATTCTCGAAGGAAAGAAAATGAGTTTCTTGTTTATATAGGAAGTTCCTCCGGACAATGAATTTGAGAAGCGCATCAGACCTGAAGTGATCCCATCAAGTGAAATTGGAGTAAAATTTGAAGATATAGGTGCTTTGGATGATATAAAAGAGTCTCTTCAGGAGCTCGTCATGCTCCCCCTTCGGAGACCAGACCTATTCAGAGGCCTTCTCAAGCCTTGTAGAGGAATACTGCTCTTCGGTCCACCTGGAACTGGGAAAACTATGCTGGCAAAGGCCATTGCAAATGAAGCTGGAGCAAGTTTCATAAACGTATCAATGTCTACTATCACATCAAAATGGTTTGGTGAAGATGAGAAAAATGTCAAGGCATTGTTCACGCTCGCTGCGAAGGTTTCACCCACTATTATCTTTGTGGACGAGGTTGATAGCTTGCTCGGGCAAAGAATGAGGGTTGGCGAGCACGATACGATGCGGAAGATTAAGAATGAGTTCATGACTCATTGGGATGGGCTCTTGACAAAACCGGGGGAGAGAATCCTAGTTCTTGGAGCAACAAACAGACCATTTGATCTTGATGAAGCAATAATTAGGAGGTTTGAACGCAGGTTTGTTTCGTTTTATGTGGTCTTTGTACATGATCTCTCTTTCGAACATATCTTTAATGTTTATGTATTATGTGCAGAATAATGGTCGGCCTGCCATCCGTGGAGAGTAGAGAACTGATTTTGAAATCACTTCTTTCAAAAGAGAAGGTTGATGAGGGGCTTGAATATAAGGAGCTTGCAGCAATGACGGACGGTTATAGTGGTAGTGATCTTAAGGTTTGTATTTTTCATACGGCTTATATTTTACTAGATGGTATATGTTTTCTGATAGTTATCACTAACCCAAGGAATTTCTGAGCAGAATCTATGCACTGCAGCGGCCTATCGTCCCGTTCGGGAGCTAATTAAGCAAGAAAGGCAGATAGAATTGGTAATGACTGTTATCACTAACTGGTGCCGTTTGCTAAGTTGAGAGTTGGTAGTGCTAAAAAGGGAACACCAAGTTGGCAAAACGCTATGTTCTTTTCTCAAAAGCTGCTGATTTATTAGTTGCCTTATTGATTCAAAATTAATCTGCGAACTAATTAAAATCAAGATGAAATGTTTAATATCNGAGTCGAGTCCAGCTCGCCCGTCTCCTCTCTCACATGATCTAAAATCAGGAATCAAGCATTTCACTAACCAAATCGTCTAATAGAAGCGCCCAATTGGTTTGCTCTTTTTTTTCCCCTCCCATTTTCAGTATTTGTTGACTGCGGTGCAATATATGGCGGCGTGGTCTCATTCAGACTGTTATCCGGGCTTGTGGTTGGCCCAAAGTAATGTTTTCTCCTATTCTAGATCCACTTGCATTGCATTTAAAGCAATTTTTATTTTCATTTCTAACAATAGTGCTTGTTTAATTGTTAGATTTTTAGCATGCATCTAGTCGAGGCTGTGTTGTTTGTTATAAAGTAGGATGCCAATAGCACAGTAGCTTAACGAACTACAGAGCTATATTTCACAAAATATTGGATTTAGGATGCTTTTGTTATGGAATTCTCGAAGGAAAGAAAATGAGTTTCTTGTTTATATAGGAAGTTCCTCCGGACAATGAATTTGAGAAGCGCATCAGACATGAAGTGATCCCATCAAGTGAAATTGGAGTAAAATTTGAGGATATAGGTGCTTTGGATGATATAAAAGAGTCCCTTCAGGAGCTCGTCATGCTCCCCCTTCGGAGACCAGACCTATTCAGAGGCCTTCTCAAGCCTTGTAGAGGAATACTGCTCTTCGGTCCACCTGGAANCTACACTGTTTCTTTTTCTTACACACCTACTTTTATAACCTGATTTATGAAATCTATGAATTTAACGTTTCTTAAACAAAATGTCCCTTTTAATTTTCAGGAAAGAAAGAAACATGCTGAGAGATCAGAGAATTCTGATAATGAGGAAGAAGATGATGAAACACCAATCATCCTGAGGCCCTTAAACATGGAAGATATGAAGCAGGCAAAGAATCAAGTTAGTATGAACCAATTTTTTGGAACGTGTTTGATCTGTTTTACAATGCGACTTTTGATCAATCTGTAGGTCAAATGCATATTTGGTGTTCCATAACCATAAGAAACCTAATTCGACTCCATATTGCCGTCCTCTAATTCTGGAAGTGTGTGCATATGGAAAATGATAATTTGTGAGCTTCAATTGTTTTGTCTTTTTTATAGAAATCCACATGAAGAAAGTTTAATTTTCTTAACAATGCTGTTCTTAATCATGAAGAAAATATGTTGACTTGATTTATTTGTGGGAAGGCATATGACATTGGCTAACCTACATATATGATCACATTTTCATTCTTGGCATTTGCGTCTAAACAATGGGTTACTAATACATTTGCATTCGTCTTCACAACTTGTGTAAGGACATGTTAAAATTAACACTCTGCAGTCCATCTACAAGTCGATATAAGCAAATCCTTAATATAAAGCAAAAGTATTTCAGCAAGCAGACCGTTGCATCTTTTCTTGAACTGTGAAGTGTTTTTGTGTTGAAGTATATTACTATCATTATTAGTTTTATTATTCAAAATTTGGAGAAAAGTAGATACCCATCTTGATGAGACCCAGAAGCTAATGAAACAAGTCTGTATGACATTGCTAAACATGTTCGTGATGCAGGTTGCTCCCAGTTTTTCTGCCGAAGGATCGATAATGGCTGAGCTGAAGCAGTGGAATGATTTATATGGGGAAGGAGGCTCCAGGAAAAAGCAACAGCTCACTTATTTCCTTTAAACCCGTGCACATAAATATGACGAAGCCGCATACATGTAAAATTAAGCCTTCTGGAAGATGACTGGCAGACGAAAATAAAGCGAAAAGCTTTATGAATGACCAGTTGATGCTTGGTACATCCTTGATATATGAGAACTGGGGGAATGGATGTAGAAGCTAGGAAATAGAGAGTAGGAATGTTCGGTGCTGTAGGGGGAGAGAGAAAGAGCAATTCAGGCATTTCTCTACGAGGGCTGGATATAATATATTTAATTTTATGTTTGTTTGATTATGTTTGGGGGGCTGGTGCTTTGAATGTAAAGATAGGGGAGCGCTGTGATTTGTTTTAGCACTTGTGTTTTGCGAGTAAATAAGTTTAAGATTCAGACCTTAAATACTAAGTCATATTGCATGCGATTCATTTGGTTATGTTGTACTATAACTATTCTGTTAATGTAATTTTTTTGTATATTAGTTCGGTTATGTTGTATAGTTACTATGTTGTGCTAAGTTAATATAAAGATGAAAAAGCTGGTATGTTAATGATTTGTTCATTTTTGGCGTTTGTAGTCTCTGAAATGGTTTGGATGATACAATGACATGATTATATTTAAATGTGTGAAATTAAATTCATGGCTGTTTATGGCATTCAGAGAATAATTGAAGATATTTCTTAAATGTACCAGTAAAATTTTCATATATTAATAATTTGGATTAGAATATATATTTATATATATATTTCAAAAAGGAATAATTAGGGCTATTATACGAGCCTCCAACCACCCCTAATGTGGCTAACAATTTGAGCATCACCTCAGTTCAATTGTGTTAGAGGAGATTCGAACCCCAGACCTGAGGGGTTTGATATCGTAGATGCCAACCAACAAGTTGGGGTACGTGGCACATATATATATAAGGGGGCTTGAGATTTTTTTTTGTGGCTTTTTTATGCAGTCAAACTGGGACACAAACATGTGCTTAAACTCTTTAAAGAGAGTGACGGCACCTGCTGGCTTGTTATCGAACCAGCATACAAATGATTCTTTCATCATCATGAACAATAAAAGACACATTAAAGCAAGATCGCTGACTTAAATAAACCATATGCTCAATGGAGCCAGACTTCCTTTTATAATATTCCAAAGATGGACTCTTACACTTTCTTGGTGCCTCGACATTTGCAATCTCCATTGAGAATGAATCTTTGATGGTCATTATCTTCTTCTTCTTCTTCTAGCTTCTTCAATTAAATACTCAAGAGCGAGTCTTCTTCTTCTTCTTTTCTTTACATATGGGGCTTCAAAAGGTTCCTCTTCTTCTAAGGGATGCGGTTTGTCTCTTTCTGCTTCTTCTAACTCAAATATTTTGCCAAGTGTTGTTTTAGGTCTAACTCTTGGTAACTTTATCATACCGGACTCTTGCGCCGATGTCTCTTGCCTTGGTGGCTATTGCTTATGTGCCAATGATTTTGACTAATCTAGTTTGTGTTATGGGCTTGGTTTGGGAACATGACTTAGTAAACTCTCTTCTATCTGGCAAGGCCTTCAAAACCCATTTTCTAGGCTCGTTGATCTATTGCATCACCAACTCCTTCACCAACTCCCTGATGCAATCAATCATTCTCCTTTGTCTTTCTTAATACAAGAAATATCTTCTTGCAGAGTTTAAGTATGAAGTCCATGCTCACCACACCATTAAGGACCTTGAATCGTTTTAGGACGTAGAGTCTTGTATTGCTCACGAGTACATACAACTCGGTAAAGTCCTTATTTTTTGTGGAAGAGAGGCAGAAGAAAGAGATGAAATTGAGGCTTGAGAGTTAGAGATTGTGTATTGAACTTTAACCTTTGGTAAGCCCGAAAAAATGGCTCATGGGAGTTCTCTCTGATTATAGTGCTTTAGAGAGAGAGAGAATCTGAAAATGTCCAAAATCCTCATTCTTTCATATTGACTTCCCTTTCATGCAAAGAAATAATAATAATAATAAATACAATTAGTATAGTACGGCATTACTCCATGTTGCCTTGATAAAAAGATCATGATGTGCATTTTAGATGACATTTTTAAAGAAGTTTGGACTTTCGCACTTGCTAGTAATGATTACGATCTATAGTAGAAGTTTCTCCTTAGGTGTGCTCGGTCACTCCACCAAAGGGATGGAATTCAACTATTTTGGCAAGTGGGTTCGGTTCAATGTATTCTTTTTTATTTGTTAGAATACACATAGAAAACTTGCATTTAGATATATAGTCGTGTGAGAAAGCCTGTATTTTGACATATTAGTCGTGTGAGTGTGTGTGTGTAAACCAAAGTGCTTGAAATTTCCATCATGTTTTACTTTGATGCAAGTTAGGTTTTATTTGGAATTAGTTATTTAGTTATTGACTCCATGTCAATTACTTAATTAGCTTTAATTTGATTTAATTTAATTAGGATTATGCTGTGATTTAAGCTAGAACTAGGTAAGTTTTTCATTGCTTAGTTATAATTTAGTTTAGGTTTTAAATTTTTATGTTAGAATTATATTATGTGGCTTAGTTCATATTATGGCTTATATTTTAGATTTTAAATTTACATTGAAGTTTATGTTATGATTTTAATTCGTTCTTGTTCACTTCATGTTGTATGCCAAAATTGAGCTTAATTAACCTTTGTTTCTAGTTAATTAATTATGATTCCAACTTTAAGTTTAGGCTTTTATAGTTATGTTTAATTTAACTTAATGTTTATGTAAGATATGTGGGTTGTAGTTTACTTGGATTTAATTGTGAATTAGCTTAAATTCAAATTTGAATTTAAAGTTTGGTTTAAAGGTAAGTTTGACTTGAGTTTTAACTTCAAGTTGAACAAGTCCATTTAAGGTGTTAGGTTTTATATTCAATTAAATTATGTATTATTTAAGTTATATGTGTTTATATTTGACATATACATATGTACACATATAGATATATACATATACATATATATATACACACACACACACGTACATACATTCATACATACATATAGGTATACACATGGGCATAATTTTAGTTAAAGATGAGTTTAATTAAATAAATGATTTAATTATAATTTGATTTTAAATTCAAATTAGTTAAAAATTGATTGAACTAATTCTCAATTTTAATTTGATTTTAACTTATGTTCAGCCAAGCCTTACGAAGCTAACCATAAGTCAAGCCAAAGCACAACCAAGCCAGCCTAGAAACCTACGTAACCAAACCTGGGACCATTAGGCTAAGCTAGGGTCAACTATATCTGAGCCAGGTCAAGTCCAGCCCAGCTACCAAAGAGTATTAAGAAATGGATCCTAAACCAAAATATAATTAGCTAGAGGCCAAAAAAAATAAAGCTGACTAAGAATGAAGTCAACAGTATCACATAAAGTAAAGGGATCATAGAAACTAATATTTAAAGATTAATTTTTGGCATAAATTTCAATGCACTATTAGGCAAAGAAAAGAAGTGCTTGATAATCTTTTAAAGTCTTTAAGAGTTATTTTGTCGTAATTTCATTATTATATTTCATGACTCAAAATTGATTAGGTGAATCTTAACCAAAATAATTAATAGAAATTTAGGTTACAAAAAATATATTTTAAAGATTACAAATTTGATATTCTACATAGAAAAAATTACTTTGCTAGATTATTGAAGATCCTCTATTCATATTAAGATTCTTTATCATAAATATTGTTAGATCATATAAGGATTTATAAAATAAGTGTGATTACTTATTAAGTATGATCATTGTGCATACGATAACTTTATGGATAAGATTTTTGACTAATAATAACTTTAAAAGTTAGCCATTTCAAGAGTTTTTCTTAAGTCATGTTTACAAATTTTTTGTCTCACTTTTTTCTAGATTTACAGTCATAAGTACAATTAACATATTATAATTATGATTATACCTTAAAATTAAATATTCTTATGATTATGTTCTACACTAGGAAAGTTCCCTATGATCATTTAGAGTTGATACATTTAGCTTCTACACCCATTATTGTAATAATAGTTTTTACGAACAAGTTCTTGAGGATATGTGGTAGTTTGCATTATTTGTAAGAAAAATATTTATATTACACTCACATTTGCACCTTTTTTTTGTGCTCAAAGGCCACGGAAGATATTGATAATGGAATCTTAAAAGGGTGGCTTAGATGTGAACACTGAGCAATTTAATATTGAATTATATTAATCTCTCTCTCTCTCTCTCTCTCTCACACACACACACACACACTTAAAATGTTAATTCAAAATTTTATGAGTACTACTTTAATACTATGCAATCCCTATAAAGAACAAGAATCTCAAATATTGAAGCGATGAAGCAACAACCATCTTTGCATTCAGTATTGTTTTAGTTATGTTTTAATAGCATATTTGTATATTTTTATATTTTTATATTTGTAAACTACTAATTTGATTTAAAAAATTTTCAAGGAATCAATTAAAGTCTCTAAAAATACATAAATCACTACTCTGAGCACGTTGCCAATATTGTCATAAAATGTCACCATGATAAAAAAAAAATATCCTTTTATTGAGAGGTTGGTGATGATCTTATATCTCCACCCAAGCTCATGCAATTCATTTTTAATTGAGCTTTATTTTAAATGAGATAAAAAAGTGACTGGATATTACTTTTAAACAGGCAGATCATAGGCAAATGAGGTAGGTTCATGAGCCCACTTTAGTGTTCCTTCACATAAACATATTCAATGCAATTTATCCCCCAATAAGGCATAGTTTTTCATGTTCTATATATTGTGACATATGTTTTACCTCTCATAAGTACAACTCTATTATGTAGTATATCACTACAATGACATAATCTTAAAGTGCTTGGTCACCCACTAAAAAAGAGAGAATTTAGATACATATGATATAATTCATATGTATTTATATATAACAAATAATGTTTTGGCGCCATAGACATATATATTAAAAAATTTATTTCGCTATTAAAAAACTAGTAATAGTGATATTTTCGATGTTTTATTAAAGATTTGAATACCATGCATATTTATATGAATGTTTGAGTGTAAGATATGTAAATACATAAATTTTTTGGTATACATATGCAACGGCTAAAAAAAATGATAAACTTTAATTTAGACCATGATATAATGATTTTTTATTACAATTACAAAAAAGAAAAATTATTAAATTTTAATAAATATTTAAATCTTACAAAACACCTGAAAATATTGTTATTTACAAATTAAGCATCCGCTTTCATCTACTTTTCAAATTCTCAATCAAATATCAACATTCACGATAAAACCATAACTTATATTCTTATTTTCATAAAATTCTCAAAAGTTTGAACGTGGCATGCGTAAATGCATCGGTTTGGCATTTTAAAAGATTATCTCGATGCTTCATTTGTAAATATCAATATTTTGAATGCTCTATATGTAAGAGAACCAAATCTTTTTTTTCTTTAAATTTTTTATCAAACTCACAATGGTTAGAACACGACAAACGAACGTAAATGCATCAGTTTGATAGTTCAAAAAATAGTTTGCGTGCTTGATTTGTAAATAATAATGTTTCTTGCATTTTTTATGTAATTATCCCTTTTTTTTCATGTTTGAGCATGTAAAAATTGAAAAATAATTAGATTTCCTTTTTCTCTTAGTAATACTGTTGATTCCAAGATACTCCGGACAATCAAGCCGCTTTCAGGGTCTGTTTGGGGTAGCTTATAAGTGCAGGCGGCATTTTCAAAACGCCGATTTACTGTTTGGTTCGGGCATTTCACTAGTTTATCTGAAACTGCGTTTGAGATTTTACAAGAAACGCAGGCCGCGGGTCGACCACTGAGGTCGGCCCGCGGGCCGCGTTTCAGGATAAGCAACTTATCCCGAAACGCACAAGCTGCCCCAAACGGACCCTCAGTTTCAGAGTTTTGAAGATCACTTTTCCCACCGTCTTTTTGTAAGAAGTTTCAGCCTCCAACTCATGACCCTTTCACCACAGTCAATTTCTATGTATTTACATATTGAACACCTAAATTTAAATTATATAGTTATCATCTTAATTATGCATGAAAGATGTGATTCACTTTAAGTTAAAAATGATGACATTTTTCATATAATATGAAAGATTTACATTGTATGAATATACAAAGCAAAGTTCTAAGTGTTATATATGTATATAGACAAAAATTGGGGTGGCATGCAAGAAAATGTCAATATTCTAATGAAAAATTAAAATGAATCTTCAAGTCTTTAAATATATTCTAAAACGTCAATATGTATGAATAATTAATATTATATTATTTTAAAATAAATTTAATGCTGATAATTTTGAAGTATAGATATTTTATATACATTTTTTTTTTTACTTATCTAACATTTTGTTTGGAATTGCTGTATTTTTTTATAAAAGTGATTGTAAAATTATGAAAAAAAAAATTATTTAAAAAAATTACAAAATTGGCGGCTTGTGAACAAAGAATTTACGTGCAGACTCTTTGTACAACAATGTCATACACATTATATATATATATATATATATATATATATATATATA
>JXCR01147933.1:50923-65472 GCA_002079205.1 Phalaenopsis hybrid cultivar
TACCTCAAGGTGATTTGCTCTAATCTAGATTCTTTGATTTACAAATTTATTAAGAGGTGATAGAAGAAACACATTGTAACATAAAAATAAAATGAAATGTCTTTAAAATATTTTTGAATTATTTCATTAAATACGGTGTAAATGCAATAAAGAGAATTCCCACTACAACTCGAAGACCGACGTTTATCTCTTGATTACAATAACAAGAAAACAAGCATTTATCCCACTAAGTGAGGTCGGCCAAATTAATCCCTTTTTCTCCATTGTGTCATATTCAAGGTCCTATTTTCATTCAATTCTAATAAATTAATATCATTTTCTTTATAAAACATACCCAAGTGTATTTAGGACTACCTCCACCTTTCTTAACATAAATAAAATCTAAAACACCTGGCAGAACTAAGATGTTTTATGTAATTAAACCATCAGATGAAGACTCTCTCAAATCTTTTTTGTCACTGGTGCTACACCAACCTTTTCACAGATATATTGATTTCGCATTTTGTCTCTTAAGTGTAAAGTCACTCATCCACCCGAGCATTCTCGTCACAAGAACACTTTACTTGGTCTTATGCTTCTCTTTTATGGGACAACCATTCTAAGCCATAAAGCATTGCATGTCTCACCTCCATCTAATACTTTAAGCAATACTTTCCTGGACTTGATGCATTCCTCCACTTCAACCATCCAACTTGAATTCTCCTAATATTACATTCAAAATATATATCGTTATCTATATCACCATCAATTTAAAAAATAGACCCAATATATCTAAAACATTTACTCTTTTTAATGATTTAATTTCTCATTATTAGAATTCTACCACTAAATCTACTACTAAAATTACATTCAAAATATTCAATTTTACATCTACTTAAACCAAATTATTAAGTCAAAAAATTCTCAAATCTATGAAATACTTTCACACTTCCTATAAGAATACCACAAGGTATTACTAATTTTTTATCCTTAATTTTCTTTAAAACCTATTCATCTTTCCCTTCTACAAATGCAGTGGTAAAAATTAAAATTATTATTATTATTAATGGTATTAAGATCACTTAAATCGAACGTACTCTCAATAAAAAATTTATCAAAATATCTCACCCCGCCTATAGTAAATATATTCATCCAAGAAGTATACTTTTTAATTTTCATCTTTAATTTGCAATGGCTACAAGTAAATTTAAACATAACAACATCATGAGATCTTGACACCTTCCCAAAGTTAGCTTCCCAAAAGGTGAAGAATGCAATAAGCCTAACAGAAAAATCATCACCACACATAATTCAGTAGTATGTTCTAACAACAGAACAAGTAACAACATAACTAATAGAGATGATCTTTAAAAAAAAAAAAAAAACTCACCATCATCAACAAATAATACACAAGCATTTATAACCAAAAGAAAATAAAATAAAGAAGCAAGAAAAAAAACGGCAAACTCTATAACTAAACATCAATTAATGCAGTTTTAAAACCATATAGCACATGGAAAAGTCATCTAACTCACAGATACAGTCCAGCAACAAAATCATTCCTCACCTTTCTAATGCTTCTTATCCTTCGATAGGCCCTTCGACACTTTACTCAAAACCTTGGCATCAAATACTGCATACTGCTTTTTAATTTCTGCCACTGCCTTCTCACCAAAGGAGTCTATTTTGTCCTCATATTTCTCATACACAATAGGCACCGTATGCAGAAGAACAAACACTGCATTTTTCAAAATGTAACAATATTATAGCAACAATTGCTCAAATTAGTTTTGATAAACACATTAATGTAGTACAGCAGAAACTCACCAAGGTAAAACAGGGAGAGGAAATTCAAGTAGCTTCCAAGAATAGAGACAGCCCAAAGGCCAGCAATCACCTGAATGATACAGGATGCAGCGTTTAGTAACAAGTAGATGGCGAAAAAACACACAGAATTCATATAAATAAAGAACTTACAGTAAGAAACTTCTTCAAATCTCTCCCTGAAGCAATCTCCCTCAAAGCAGCAATAGAACGGTTGATCTCAAACCTTAGAGAAAGCGCAATGTTCACAGCCAGATCTTCGGGAATGCTCACCTGAGGAATGTTTGGAGGAGATCTGAAAGAATGATGGAAATAAATAGTTTTCATTGTGCTCAGCTCATAAAATAAATTTGGAAGATTTCAAAGAAATATATTATTTGCATATCTAACACCTAAACTTTAATTTTGACATACAAACTATTTGATATGAATGAAAAGATGTATTTTACTTTTTTAATAAAAAAAATTAAAATGATGGTCTTTTATATGTGATATGAAATATTTGGGCTGTAGAAATGTAAAAAAAACAAAATTTTACGTGTTAGATAAGTAAATTCATAGGAATTGAGTGGAATGTGTATAAATGTCCCAAATAAATTAAAAGGAATAAACAAAACATTAGGCATGGCACAAATTACTTGTTGATAAACGAGGCTGCATTAGACCAGAGAAACAGGATCGCCAATGTAAGTATGAGAATATGGCCGACCAGCGTGAGAAGATGGTATTCCATCAATTCAAAAAGAACCCATATGGCAGTAGCCCCGCCTAAAACTGCAGCTGATGCCTTCTTATTCCTCCAGAGAAACAAATCCGCAGCTGATGAAAATTTATAATAAATGAATTAAATTTATACGAACATCACCGCTAATCTATAATGTGAAAACCACAATGAGACCCATTCATGAGACTATGCATAGCTAAAGAACACAGATAAACTCAAATATATCAGAATCAAAATATCAGGAACACCAATAGCCACATAATTCCTGCTCATTGAAAGCAGATAACAAAAGAAGGGAAAAGCTAACACCTTTTATTGGTGATAGTAACCAGAGAACATCTTTACAGATAAATAAACATGAATCCGTATAAAAAACCTTCAATTCTCACTGTTGGGATGGTTGATCTAGGCAGAGAATATGATGAAGCGTTCCACTTTGTCTTTTTTACGAGAGAGAAAAATAAATCTCTCCATTAATTCTCCATTTAAAAACTAAATGGCCCAACCATTCCCCAAGTAAGCAAATAATAATAATCCACAGATCGAAGGATGCAAACCACACAAATAACCCTTTTTACCGAAAACCGTATGATGTTAACCTATTTGCATATTTCAAGAAGCAATCAAAACCCTAAGCTTCCAAGAACCACTATTTTACACTATTGAAGCAATCAAATAACAGTTAGACGAAGCAACTGGCCGCTACCAAAGCATCCACGGATCTCAGTTCAAATAAGCTTTAAAAATACCAAAATTAGAGACACACCCAAATCCCACCCATCGTATCCGATCTACTGATTTATACTTCATCAAAGCCCAAAAGCCATAAAACCATAAACCATTACAAAGCAACAAGTTAAAAAAAAAGGAAAAAAAGTGAAGATCAAAGATTCGTACACTTTCCACCACCAAGGACCTGGTGTACCGGCTTCTCCCTGCCAAAAAGACGGTAGATCTTGGGCTTAAGCGACGAATCCGAAGGCTTGTTCTTTTCATCGTCGGAATCGGACGACGAGGAGTCATGAACTGCGTGTATCTTCTCGGTTATCTTATCCAACAGCGTTTCATCCGACCGCTCCGCCATCGCCGGAACCCTAAACCTAACAAATCTCCGATGAGCCTCACCTCCACTTCTCTCGATCCGAGCTTTCGATTTGAATGTTAAATGATGAAGGACTGGAGAATATAAAAGCAGACGTGACGGCGTTAACGTATAAAAGGCGCCGTCTACGTGCCATTTAACGCACGGCTTTTACTCACTCGGACCGTAACCGGTCGGGTTCGAATGTTCGAATGCAGTCATGGAGACGGTCTAAACCGGAATCAGTTGGGCCTGACTTTAATTCTTAACATGAGTGGACCTTTGGAATAACATTTTTAATAGAATTTAGCTATTAATTTAATCTATATCTAGTGAATGACTAAAAAAAGAGAAAATTAAATCCAACTGATTCCGGTTTAGACCCTTTATATATATATGTGTATGTATCTATGTATCTATATATATATAGGGGTGTAAACGAGCCGAACACGAGCGAGCCCAGGCTCATCTCTTGTTCGACTTATTTATAGTTTGAGCTCAAAAAATGTATTTGTGTTTGGCTCGTTTGCTTAACGAGCCAAACACAAGCCGTTCACGAGCGAAGAGCGGATTTGACAACTCTAACTATGTAGCCATAAGATATTAAGAATTGTGACAATATTTAAAAATTATTGTTTATATTAAAACATCATTTGAATCTAATTTAATAATTTTTTTTCAATTTTCTTATTTAATTCTTTTAATTGATTATAATCTTTGTAGTCTTATAGTCAATTAAATTTTTATGTATTTATATTTCTTCTTTTTTTATGGAATAAAATACAGAGCCGAATAATGCTCTTTTACCTATATATATATATATAGAGAGAGAGAGAGAGAGAGTGAGTGAGAGAAAGGGATAATTGATTAGTAGTATATCGAGCCAAAACGTGCCAACACGAACGATATATATGAGTAACTTAGTCTCTAAGGTCCCATGACCAAAAGAAATAAAATGATGCCAATTTTTTCTTTGCATTGACCTAAGTGACTTGGTGGCTAAGGTACTACCAGTTCCTCGCAGGAAAATATAGCTCATTAATTGAATAAACACAAAAAGAGTCTTCTCAACAGCTCAATTCATTGATACATTGTTTTCTTCGTAAAAGTATGATTTATTTTGCCAAGTAATATTATACTTAAAATATTACTAGCTAGAACAATTAATTGATTTTTTTTGTTAGTATTTAGTTTGCTACAATCTAATTGATTATTAATATCATTTTAGTTGTTTTAGTAATATAATAATTTTCAAAAATACTCTCTATTGACATGAAACTCAACTCACATAGGGAATAGGAGCTCAAAATATTAAATTAGGCATAACCTATGCACAAATTTGAATGAAATGTCTTTGTGAGATAAATTAAATGATCTAATCTGAGTCCTGTGAACCCAGATCATACACTTAAAACAAAATAATAAGCTTTGAAACATACTGGGGGGACCAAATGATCTCCAAATATGAGAAGGTTAAGTAGTCATAAAATATCATTCGATCAAAGAAATCATTTCACTCTCAAAACATGTAAATAGACTCCCACTTTCATCATGAAGGTGACCTGGACTTATATGAGAAGGTTGAAGGGAAATCCAAGCTCATGAGAATTCTTGAGCCTTAGCATCATCGTTGGTTCCTTGTCAAACCACAGTTGTCAAGCCACCATCATTGTCCAATCACAACCATCATCGAACCACCATTATTCATGCACCATCTTCAACACTCCACCGCGTTGATGTTGTACCATTATAGCGCAGTCGTCGCCATTGAACCACCACCACAACTATTATACCACCATTCCTCAGCCGCAGACACCACCAAACCACAGTTGTCCGACTACAACAGTCACTGGACCACCAACACTATCATCAGACAACCATTGGTCAGTCATCGTCATCACCATCGCAATTGTTGAATCATCACTTTCATTGTCGAACCACTATCACCCAACCGCCATTGGACCTTTATTGCCCAACCATCGCTACACAAGGTGAAACTCGCATCTGATCTATGTCACAATGCCCCTTTCATCCATCTTCAATCACAGCAGCCGAGTCATTGCTAGTTTTCTAATATTTTCTAACCCCTATTCTAGCGAATGTCCGGTTGATAACCCTAAATTGTGTAATATCAAGATTTTCTCTTGTTTATGGGCCAACAAAGCCTTTTTAACTTATATTAACATGTATGAATCATCAAGTAGATCAGACCCCATAGTTTTTGCCTTTTGGCTTTCCACGTAAAAAGCTCAACTTAATGTCTTCTTCGACCAAAAAGTTGATATGAATGTGTCATAAAGCATCACAAACTTAGGGATGCATAGATTTAATACTAAAAGTGGATGAAGTGTGGACTATTATTGAGTATTTCAATGTTTTAGTGCACTCTGATTTATCAAATCATAATCTTCTTCCATATTGCCTTCCATGAGATTATAAATTGCTCCTACATTATTGATATATGATGTTTATTGGGACATATGGGCATAGTGTTAAGTTTGCTAGTGATCATATTTTCAATAATGCTAAAATTTAGCTAACAATATTTAATTAATGAATTATCTACATTGAAACTAACAGGCTCAATTTTGAGTTATTTGGGCCCGTTCCAACTCGAAATCGGCTCGATCAAGCTCGAAATCAAAACAAGATGATCCAAAGTGAGTTATTTTGATCCATTTCAGCTTGAAATTTACTCCTAGCTCATTACATTTGATTTTATTTAGCATTATATATATTTTTCTACATGACAATACTTCGTGCCGGTCGAGCTGATCTCGAGCCAAGTCGAGCCGATCCTTGTACGGCTCGAAACCGGCTTGAAAATCAACCCAAAATTGGCTCATAGCTCGGCTTGTTTATTACTGTCCGAGCTAAAAATCAAATCAATTTTCAAGTAATTAAAAATCTTCGAGCTAAATTTAAATACTTCTAAAAAATTAATAGAACATCTAAAAACAATTTTAATGTAATTCATTTACAATAATTTATTTTATTCCATAAATCTAGGTTTACATCATAGATTTTAAAGCTAAATCAAATGGAAATGAATTAAAATGTATTCTATCATTCTATGTTTTTAAGAAATTATTTAAATATAAGTCTTATTTTATATATTTTTAAATATACATTAAATTTCTAAAATGTATTAATGGAATGCGCAAAGCTAATTATGCTTCTCCAAAGCTGTGTGACTTCTTGATAGGGATTTCTGTCAACATCCCAAACAATAAATTCGGAACATCATCGTGGCTATCCTTCATTTAGTCAAAGAACACAATAAAATGATTGACAACCATATGATGGTGATTAGATAAATGTAGGAAACAAATTGTTGTTAGGTTTGGGAATGGCTTCCATTGGGGGAAGGTTAGAATTGAGTGCATTTAATGGGGTTCTTAGGTGTCATGGACTTCCAATCAAGTTGTGGGCAAGGCCTTGCAAAAGGAAGTGACTGTGTGCGAGGTCTCTTTTTTTAAAGATGTTTGGTATGATGATGCCATCATGATCTTTGGATTCAAAACCCTGAATCCAATATCAAGCCCTATTTTTTGTAAGGTTGAAGACATGCATATAATAACGTTTTAATTGAATTTATAGTCGTTTCTTCATAAAATTTGATAATTCAAAACTGCAAATAGATCAACTCGTTGAGCTCTATGATGGTACTTAGATTCTATTGTTTAGAGGCGTGTGCTCCATCCAATTAATAGCTCAAGGTTTGTTATGGTTTTGAAGGATAGATTTCATAAGCCAGAGTTTTGGGTAAATTCTCAGTTGTGTCAAAAAAGTGTCGAGTTCTAAAATTTTTAAAAATTTTGGCGAGTTCAATGAAGTTTGAGCGAGTACAATTTCATTTAAATCAAATATTAAATTCAAAATATTAGTAATTTATATTTTCTTTAAAAAAATACAGAGATTTTGTATTCAATATACTCCCAATAGGGTTTCAATAGTGAATTTCTTTCATTGGAACACCCCTATACAATGCCATGCATATTATTTCCTTATGTAGCTTCCATTAAAGGGAAATATTGGATGTTCACTCTTACAATCTATTAATTGATATGAGCTTCTATGATATACTTTTTCTATTGAAAATGAGTCTTCCTATGTTGGTTCAACTTTACAATCTTTTGATAAGATGAACTGATATTTTGAGGACCAAAACCAATTCCCATACGTGAATGTTCCAGGATAAACTAGCTTAAAATGATCTTGAACCATTCGTGCTTGGTAGGCTTCAAAATTTTATTAAGCCTTAGACATGTCTCTTTCAATTCTTTTAGCCCCTTCAACTGTAATTTGATGTCTTTTTCAATTAAGAAGCGATCGACTGGGACTATCGTCGCACATTATATTTGCTCACTTCAATGACACTACAACACAGGTTTTCTTCCACAACGTTGATAAAAACTTGTATGTCTTCAAATACTTGCATAAAAATTCATAAGAACTTTCCCCTTCTCTCCAATTATAACTCAGGCGAGTAGGTAGTTTGTTGGAGTTGGCAATAAGTGCTGACATGAAGTCATAGAAATTGTTGCTTCGGATTCCACCAGTCAACTGTCATTTGAGAATCAAAGAGATGAGCCTAACTAATAAGAAAAGATCTCCTAGTTCCAGGCTGAACCAATGTTTTATGAATACAATTTAAACTTCATGGCTTTTGAGGCATAACACCAACTTTATTCTTATTTCTCTCAATTTCCTCCCAATCATCTTTTTGTACAAGACCCATGGTCAAATCTCCCATGTCATTAATTAGTTGTTAGTTTTGGATGGCTACCAAGTACTAACAAAACTGGATGCTTGAAAATTGATTAAACCTGAAACTGTTTGACTCAAACCCTACTCAAATGTTAAACAAGTTAGAAAATACATCCCGAACTCGACCCTTCTTCAACCCACAAACCCGAACTCAATATATATACCCTGTTAACAAAAGACATGACAGCTATGTAGGTCAAGTTAAATTCAAGTCGATTTTATGTCAATTTTGAGGCAAATTCAAGTTGGCGGATCAATGTAGAATTCATTATTTCTCCTCTAGTTCCAATTGGAATTGCTAGAAATTAAGGAGAGAGCAAATAAATGGCTCTAATTTATGTCTAAAGGAAGGAGATGAAATCTCCATTGTTGACTTATCATAAAGCTATCAAATTGTGATTAAAATTTTCAATGAATAAGCCTTACAATTGGTATTTACATTATTATTTGAGTTATCCAATCATTGACCGGATGCATGTCATTAATCCTCATGAAATAATGAATGATGTAATTCCCAAATTAGTCAAATGATGGCTTCCATGTGTATGCATGTTTCCCATTGAGCATTTCCCATTGAGCATCATGGATGAATAAATCCACTTAATCCGAGTTATAGGAATTTCTTATTGATATATATATATATATATATATATATATATATATATATATATATATATATATATATATATATATNTTGCATTGAGCCTCCAATAAATGTAACAAGGAACAACCATCATATATCAAAACGTACTAATTTCAATTTATTTCTCCTACATTGAATAGTTAATGTAGAGGATAGAATGTTTGAAAAGTTTTAAATAGCTTGTGCTGCCAAATCTATTGATTGTGGATCAGATCTTTAATATCATTTAACTTCAATTTATCATCTCAACACAATTTTGTAACATCGCCACAATATTGTTTCTCATTTTAGGTTAAACTTAATGAATACAATTTCCATCAACATTTATGTCAGCATTGCACATTTGGCTAATCATTTAGTTGAATTTGTTGATGGTACGAAGTAATAGAAACCTTTCTAACATTATGAGATTGAAAACCTACTGTGTAAGACTCACCTTAAGAAATTTGAGGATTTCTCTATCATATTAGATAATATTTTCATCACACCTAACAAGTTCTTTTCATGATGAATGTTAAATGCTATAATCCTTGGTCAAGGGAAAGTGAATATCTCTTTTTCATGATGAATGTTAAATGTTTGATGAAGCCTTATTTCATAAATGTAGATATTTTTAATATTTGAGTCTCCATCAAATATATCAATCTTATTTTTTTTTGTTCCTCCATTGCTCGAATCTTTGTAGTTTAAGGAAGCTTTGGTATATGGATAATAAGCAAGCAAAGCACGAAGATCAAGAAATAATTACTACTAAGAAACAAATACAAATTAAAGAGCATATATTTATGATGACAACTGAAACATGAAGGAAAGAAACACAACTTTGTTGTTTCGGCGACATGGTATTGCCATCACAAGCATCAAGTCAAAAAATCAAAATTAATTCCGAGCTCTCCCTGAAAACATAAAATCTCTAATTAGAGCTCAATCAAATAATTATCATAAAGGTTGATCATAATGTAGAAATTCAATATGAATAAATAAAAAATTAAGTAAATGTTCGCTTCATAATACATAGGAAGATTTGCATACATACCGCTCAATTCCTATGTATTTACACATCTAAGACCTAAACTTTATTTTTTACATACATGCAAATATTTATTTGACTTTTAAAAGTTAAAATTATGCATGATATTTTTTATATGATATGACAGATTTGTGTTGTATAAATATAAAAAGTAAACTTTGTGCTAGATAAGTAAATATTTCTATGTATTTATATGTCTAACACCTAAACTTTAAGTTTTACATACAAGTCACCTCCTACGTGCATGAATGAAAAAGTATATTTAACTTTTTAAAAGTTATTAAATTGGTGGTATTTTTATGTGATATGAAAATTTTGTGTAATATAAATAGGAAAAAGTTAAATTTAAGCATTAGATAAGCAAATATTTCTATGTATTAACATATCTAATGCCTAAACTTTAATTTTTACATGCACGTCACCTTATCTATATGCATGAAACGGTGTATTTCTTTTCAAAAAAAAAAAATTTAATAGTGGTATATTTATGTTACATGAAAGATTCATGATATAAATGTTAAAATAAAGTTTTGCTATTAAATAATACATAGGAATTAAATGGTATGTATTTTAATGCCAAGAACTTGTAACACTTCTTCCCCTCCATAATAATGATGCTTACGATCATACAGTTCGCAATAATGTAGGGAATAGCAGCCCCTTGTATGCCATCTATTCGCCTTTGACAAATTATGGGGGCCGTTTGTCAGATGTGCCAATGACAAAACAACATGTTTTTTAAGCCTTTGGCCACCGTCCAAGTCCATCATTGACGCAGCATTTGTAGACAATATTCAATATTTGCATGTCGCTACTAATAATGTGGCAGATATGACAACCAACTCGCTCTTCAACAGCTTCTGAAATCATCCATCTTTAAAATGAAAAATAAAAGTAAAAACAGCTTCTGAAAAAGATAAAAATGAGGAGTTACATGCGGATCTTTAAATTCTCAAGAACTTATAACACTTCTGACAACCACCTCTCTCTCTCTCTCTGAGATACATACACACCTATGAATAGATTTCATAATAATTTATATTAAAATTATATGTCTAAACATTGTTTCATGAGTAATTATTGTCAAAAAAGTTTAAGTTAGCTAAAGACATCAACAACGACACCCACCATCAAAACAACCGTCATCACTTGTCGTTGCAGCCATCAATGATGTTCATTATCTCTATTAAGGTTTATGCTCATCTTCCTGATTGTCAATCTCACTTGGAGCAATCTAGTGTCCATCAAACATCTATAAATGGCAACTTCAAAAGCTCAAATACTCAAATCTACCTCCAAGACAAGTCATTTTCCATAACTCATGTCATATACGAAAGTGCTTCATTTATAACATGCAACTCTATCATGAGGAATGACTACGTAAAGATAATTTATATGTTAATTGGTGGTATTGTGAGTACAATACCCACCAGATATGCACGTACATTGCCCGCACATAATATTTATTCCTCTTATCACATCTCATAACATTTGATTCTGGTCGAAGGCAAGTCATTTTCCATAACTCGTCATATATGAAAGTTCTTCATTTATAACATGCAACTCTATCATTAGAAAAGATTACGTACAGATAATGTAAATGCCAATTGGTGTTATTGTGGAGACAATACCCACCAAATCTTCACCTACATTGTCCAAACATGATATTTCTTCCTCTATNCACCTTAAATATATAATAGTAATAAATCTAATATAAATTTACAAGTTAGCTCTAATAAAAAAAAATTACTTATTTTCCAAAACTAAAATGTTAATTATGAATTTTATGGAAAAAAATTATAAATCTCTAAGTATACTGCTAAGAAAAATTTAATTAAATTCAAGGTTGTCTAAAACCAAATTAACATCTAAGAATCAATATATCTTGAGTGAATGGGTTATGGATTTTCTTACTTTATGTAAAACTAAATATGCCATTTATAAACTATTTAATATATAATTATAAAATATTTTTAAGGTTTGACCAATCCCTTAATTTATTCTAGCCAACCCAAGGTAGCTTCCTAATTTACCCTAGATTACTTTAGTTAGTCGACATCATGAAATCAAGAAGGTAGTTCTTAACTCTAGCCAGTAGCCATCAATGTTCACCGCTGACCACCAAAAGTCGTCATCGACCGCTACTAGTAATTATTACAACCAACTACAACTATTATAACAACCAAGTACAACTTTTGTAGCTAACTACTGTTNTTTTAGTTAGTCGACATCATGAAATCACGAAGGCCTTTCTAGTTCTTAACTCTAGCCATTAGCCATCAATGTTCACTGCTAACCACCAAAAGTCGTCATTGACCACTACTAGTAATTATTACAACCAACTACAACTATTATAACAACCAAGTACAACTTTTGTAGCTAACTACTGTTATTATAGCCTTCAATTAGAATTCTTATAGCTGAATTATAATTAACTAAGTCAAACTACTATTATAAAATTGTGTTTGGCAGTTCCATAGTTCAAGAGAATAGTGGACTTAAATACTTTTTTTTTTGTTGTGGATTACTTTGACCATGATAGGCCCTTTAATTTTTTTTCTCTTTATATGATTTTTGTGTCCTATACTTTTATTTATTTAGGTGCTAGAAATTATACTCAGCCAAGCCAAGGCATAAAATTTCTCTGTCATTAAGAATTTTAGAGTACACAATAATATTCCGTCAAGATATATTATAAAAAATATCCCAAGAAGAGGGCCTACAACATCACAATTCAAGACATTAGTCCGCAAACTAAATATAAAGTAGAGATTATCATTCAAATAAAAACTTAAATCTAAGAAAATGAATAATTCATAGGAACTAACTACTTAAGAACTCACAAAAGGATGCGAAATCAAAGCCATTACTCTTGCAACCTTGCTTGAAAGAGAATAAATTGAATCCAACTAAACATTTTGAAATTTAAATAGTGTTGATCCCAATGCAAATGCATTACTTGTTAAACCATTTTAAATGTATAAACTATATAGTGTAACATAACCAATTAAGTTAATCATCCTTAACATGTGAATATTATTGGTCACTTACAATGCAAACTTTATTTGAGTTAGTTATCCAATTATGAAGATAAGAAATTCAAGTATTGACCATGATTTTCTAATCTTGTAGATGTATTTATAGGGCAGGTTTGGTTTGGTAATTGATATCTCTACGCAAATCAATAGTTATAAAAAGTTAATTAAATACAAATTGTACATCAATGCCCCATAAGTAAGATATGGTTTGCTAATTTGAAATCTTTATTTAAAGAGAAACAATGAAGTCTTTAATTGAAATAAATTATCATAAAATTAATTTTGAAGTTATTTATATTTTAAGGGTAAAAAAATTAAATCCTTGAGTTGAAAAATCATAATATAAATGAATAAAATTAGAAAATCAAAATCTAAATTAAGGTAGGCATACAATTAGAAATAAACAAAATGCTTTTCAAACATGATATAAATAAGGTTAAGCGATACACCCTGCAAATAAAAATTATAATAAAACAACCATGATCTATCATACTACATCCTAAACTCATTCTATATATCAATAAAAGAAATGAAATCATGGCCTCCATGCTATTCAAGTGGATAGAGTGTTGAACTGTCATCTAGTACGCCTATTTGAAACTCGCATCACATGTAAGGCATGTATAAGCTAAAGTAAAACACGCGCGCACACACACACGCACACACACACACACACACACACACACACACACAAACAACACAATACACACACTATATTGTGAACAATTTCTATCAAATTGCATGACATTTCATCATCACATTGAATTCTAATTACTCTAATCTTGGAAAAATGTGTGTTTATTAATGCATGAAGCATACAANCGAACACAAGTGACCACAGGCTCAACTCGTGTTCGACTTGTTTATAGTTCGAGCTCAAAAAATGTGTTTGTGTTCGACTCGTTTGCTTAGCAAACCGAACACGAGCCGTTCACAAACAAAAAAAACATTTTGACAACTCTAATCATATAGCCATAAAATATTAAGGATTGTGGCAAGATTTAAAAATTATTGTTTATATTAAAACATCATTTGAATCTAATTTAATAATTTCTATTCAATTTTTTTTATTTAATACTTTTAATTGATTATAATCTTTGTAGTCTTATAGTCAATTAAATTTTTATGTATGTATGTATNTCGAGCTCAAAAAATGTATTTGTGTTCGGCTCATTTGCTTAACAAGATGAACACGAGCCGTTCACGAACAAAGAGCAATTTTGACAACCCTAACCATGTAGCCATAAGATATTAAGGATTGTGACAAGATTTAATAATTATTGTTTATATTAAAACATCATTTGAATCTAATTTAATATTTTTTATTCAATTTTCTTATTTAATACTTTTAATTGATTATAATCTTTGTAGTCTTATAGTCAATTAAATTTTTATGTATGTATGTATGTATGTATATACATATATATATATATATATATATATATATATATATATATATA
>JXCR01147934.1:15030-27206 GCA_002079205.1 Phalaenopsis hybrid cultivar
GTTGTAGTTTTAGTGTAAACACTAAAGCTAACAACAGAGAAGTCTAAAGACCAAATAAAACTTTCAAAATTTTCAAAATTTATGTAGTATTAGTTCAATTTTGCAAAATTGAAATATTTTAGGACCCAGTACGGGATCGAGAGAAGCAAAATCATCCCCGAAAGGAGACAAAAATGCAAAGTTTAGGATCCAGTATGGGACCCACTTTATACAACGCCTAGGTGGAACTACTCCAACTACACACTTATTGGGGGTCCGACCCCATATAAAGATCAGGATGTCCTTAATGGCCTTCTGAATCGCTCTGTCCAAAGATGGCTCGAAGGTCAAAAGAGTTGACCGTACTTTCCCAAGACAGAAATGGGTAAAGTATGCTAACGGAAGAAAGGTAATNAGGGGTCAGTTTAACTTCATCTTTTTCAAAACTAAATTTTTTTAAACGTCCTTTCGAAGCGGGCAATGGGATTTCAATTCCGATGACCGACAACTTCTTACGGGCAAACCCCACACCAAAAATAGTNACTCTTTCATCTAACTATGAAAATTATGGAGTCAGTTTGACTTCATCTTCCTCAAAACCCAACTTTTTAAACGTCCTTCCGAAGCGGGCGATGGAATTTCAATTCCGATGACCGACAGCTTCTNTAGCGGAGTCACCAGAAGCTATCGGCACTATTTTTTGGTGTGGGGTTTGCCCGTAAGAAGTTGCGGTCATCGAAATTGAAATCCCGTTGCCCGCTTCAGAAGGACGTTTTTTTAAAAAAAAAAATTTAGTTTTGAAAAAGATGAAGTCAAGCTGACCCCATAATTTTCATAGTTTAGATGAAAGAGCGTTTTACCTCAAATTTTATATCTATCCCGAATGATGAACATAAGAGTTAAGGGTGAGGCTCGATCAAATAAACTAAAGAAAGTTATGACATCCGTTTGGTCTGCNTTCAACGTCTTTCCGAAGCGGGCAACGGAATTTCAACTCCGATGACCGACAGCTTCTTACGGGCAAACCCCATACCAGAAATAGTGCCAACATCTCTATAAGAAGTAGTCTCTGGTTCTACACTTATGATTTATAGAGTTTGTTTTTCTTTGGCCGCCTCGACTCTCTCTTGGAAAGGGATACACTTTAATTTTTCCTATCCTTCCTGTTGAAGTATGCTAAGGGTTTTTAGAAGAAGTGTGAGTTCAGGCGTGTCCTGTATTTGGATATTCATTTGTTAACACATGAAAAGGCTTAAGAGTCATTTATACGGTTGAACCTTCATAAACAAAGGGAAAATTTTGAGATGGAGATCATTTGATTAGTCAAATTCTTGAAGCAGAGTCCACTTTACGCTGGCGATGTGAAGAGGTGACGACCATGAAATCTGAAATTACATTGATCAAGCAATGTGCAGAGCTTGATAATCCCAATAAGTATATGGTTGGTGGTAAGGAGGTGCTCCGACGTCTCTTCAACTTGGAAGCCAGTAACATGGAAGATAAACAAAAGAATGCTCTTTCTTTCTTCTGTGACTGAACATGCATTTAATTATATGACTTGTGTATTCAATCATTGTCTAAGTTTTATTTGTCCGTTTTTAGAATTAAAAAAGGGAATTTTTTTTTTCCTTTTCTACATGTTGCTTTATTTTTTATTATATCGCTTCCCCTTCCTTATTTATGTCTTGTATTTGATAATTTCTTTTGGAATCCATATCTGTTGTACTTCTCATTGCTTTTATTAAAAAGAAAATAGCCCTTTGTTTTGCTCTCTCTAATTTGGTTGGCTTTCCTAGCATTTCTTGAGTGAGTACATCTCTTTATGGCATTTCAATGTAGTACAATCATGGAAAGAAAGAAAGAAAGCCTTCTCCTACTAGCCAAGATCCTAGAAAGGTTATGGACCAAAGAATGTGGGCGGCTAAAGCCCAATCAGAGTTTGTATTTGATAATGTCATGATTCGAAGAGATGCAACAATAGAGGATGAAACTTTCCATACTATGTATGAGCATTAGATATGAGACTTCTTTAAGTAGTTTCATGCAAGTTTGCATTTTCTCTTATGTAAAGTTGGTTGATATTTTGAATTTCTTTGGGTCGCTCTTGCATGCATAAACCCTAACTAGATAGCTAGTGTGATAGCAGTTATAATGTATGCTGAGAGGCCCCTTTTGGTTGATGAACTTGTTTCATGACATTTTCTTGATAAAAACATAGAGTGGTGATCCAGTGATTTTTCCACTTCACTGAAAATATTTTCTTTTCCTAACAAAATGCCAACTTAGTGAAGCAGACTTCTCTGCTTTATTTGCAATCAAAGTGGTTGGAACATTCCCACTAAGATGCACTATTTGTGAGGGAGAGTCCAGATGATTTAAAGATGAATGATGAGGAAAAAGGAAGTTATGATGCCCTACAGAATACTAAATTTGACATTGTTTGTTATACTTCTTTTGACTTCTTGGGATGTATGCTGACCGGTTGCATTGCTGTGGCAAGAAATTTACTTGCTGACATGCCTAAAAATATCAAATCTTATATATACATTTGTTGTCCATATTTAGTGATATTACACTTTAAAGAAATCTATTTTCATGTTTATATTGAAGGTATAATAAGTTTAGACATTTGGAGCTTAAAGGAAGCAAAAATAAAGAAATTTGGAGGCAAAATGCGACTTTTTATAAAGGTTGAACTAGCTCCTAAACGCCTGATCAGACGCTTAAGTGCTAAAATGCAAAAAAGGTGATGCCTAATTGGCTGAGCAGACGCCTAAGCACCAAAATACAAAGAAGGTGGCGCCTAAGTGCCTGATTTTGAAGCCTAGGAGCCAGAAACAGTTATTCTTTTAAATGCATTGATTTTGGATGAATTTTGAAAGGATGCTAAAGGCAACTCTTGGAAATTCAACCCTACATTATATAATAGTAATTTTATGACAGAAATGAGGGGGGGGGGAGGGAAGGGTGTAAGCGTGTGCAAGAGTTAGGAAAGATTTTCTCTAAGAGTACTAAGAGGAGAGGGAAAGTGAGAGATATCTTCTTCATTACATTCTATGAGATAATTGAGTGATATTGTCAGGAGAGAAAGTGATTCAAAGAAACTTCGAAGGATTTGATTGGGGAGGAAATTGAGATAAGTTGTTTTACCTTATTTTTATTTTTTGTGTAAACTTGTTTATATATATATATATATATATAAAAATCCATGNAAAAAAAGGGTGTAAGAGTGCACAAGATTTAGGGAAGTTTTTCTCTAAGAGTACTAAGAGGAGAGGGAAACTTAGAGATTTCTTCTTCATTACATTCTATGAGAGAATTGAGTGACATTGTAAGGAGAGAAAGTGATTCAAAGAAAATTCAAAGGATTTGATTGGGGAGGAGATTGAGATAAGTTGTTTTACCTTATTTTTTAGTTTTTGTGTAAACTTGTTTATATATATATAAATCCATGTTTAGTTGTATCTTCCTCATGAATTCTGAGTAGTTTGTTTTGTCCTTCTCCCTAAAATGAGATATAGTTATGTGAAGAATCTAAATTGTTTGAAAGTGTTTTAATTTCTTAATTATGATGATTCAAACTTTGAATTTCATTTACTCATCGATTTGGCCAATTGATTTGTTAAAATTTGTCATGAAAACATACGATCTGAGAGGGCTATGTTTTCTGCAACTACGTAAGAATTTCATTTTCATGGATGATAATTTAGTCCATGGTGTTGAGTGCAAATAAATAGGAAAATAAACTTTGATGGGCGTAGAATTGGAGATTTTAGGGTGACAGACTAAAATCCCCAATTTGGTCCAGTTGTTTGGAAACTAAAGTTAGATGTTAGCTCTCATGCAAGGTGAACGTGAGAAATCTAAGGAGAGTAGTTTTTGTGTAAACTTGTTTATATATATATATATATATATATATATATATATATATATATATATATATATATATATNTGTCCTTCTCCCTACAATGAGATATAGTTATGTGAAGAATCTAAATTGTTTGGAAGTGTTTTAATTTCTTAATTATGATGATTCAAACTTTGAATTTCATTTACTCATCGATTTCGCCAATTGATTTGTTAAAATTTGTCGTGAAAACATACGATCCGAGAGAGCTATGTTTTCTGCAACTAAGTAAGAATTACATTTTCATGGATGAGAATTCAGTCCATGGGGTTGAATGCAAATAAATAGGAAAATAAACTTTGATGGGCATAGAATTGGAGATTTTAGGGTGACAAACTAAAATCCCCAATTTGGTCCAGTTGTTTGGAAACTAAAGCGAGATGTTAGCCCTCATGTGAGGAAAATGTGAAAACTTTAAGGAGAGAGCTTAGTATCTTCCCGGTCTAACCGCAGATTTAGGAACTAAACTCTAGATTAGCCAATGCTATTTTTTGCTCGTAAAGAGGATAGAGAATATAGTTGCTCATGTTTGACACAATATAATTTATGACAATTTGGATAATTCACTAACTACAATCTCATTGTAAAGGGTAAGGATACTTTCTAAAATTTGAACCATTAGTTATAAAACTTAGCTTAGTTACATGAGATTTAACATTGAAGTTTAGAGATTAGTATAGTAAAAATAGTTTCATTAATTTTTTAATACAAACTTCAACCTGCTTTCTTACTTAAGCTTTCTATAGTTTTGATATTGTGTCTTTGTGTTATTATTATAATAATTTTCATCTCCGTGTGTGATCGATACTTAGGACTTCATAAGAGCCTTTTAATACTTATGTGATACGTATACTTGCGTTTGCAAACTAGTGACTATTTAAAATAGAAAATATACAATAACTCACTATGAGTGGCAGCTTTAAAGATTTAAAAGAGAAACTGATAACACTAAAGTATGCTTTTGTTGTGATTGTCCTACATATTTCTTAGTCTTGTTATCACATGTGTTAGGGTGTCAAAAAATATTACTAGCAAAAACACTGCATCAAGTTTTTGGCATCGTTGTCTGGGAGATAATAGAAAATTAATTTCTAACTTAAAAAACCTTATTAGAACTATAAGACTTATTTCATCGAGCAATAAATATATATAAGATCTTTTGCAATTTTTTATTATTATAATTTTTATTTATATTTGTGTATGCGTAGTTTAGGATCTAAAGGATTAATACCTTACGATTCTGAATTAGAAAGAACAGTAAGAAAAATTCAAAGGCAACAAAAAGAGCTTAATAATTTGAACAAAATGGCAAACAACTTAAATAATCAATGTATTGAAAATGAACATCAACAGAGACCTTTAAGAGATTATGTTAATCTTGCAGCAGATGAAATACACCTGAGTATACAAACTCTTGTTGTATTGCTAATTCATTTGAACTTAAACCTGTTATAATCTAAGTGGTACAAAATAATTAATTTGGAGGAACACCATCTGAAGATCCTAACTTACCTCTTGCTAGTTTTCTATAATTCTGTCCTACATTTAAATATGACAGAGTGTCAGATGATGTTGTAAGACATAAACTTTTTCCTTTTTCATTAAGGGATAAAGCTAAGATGTGGTTAAACTCATTAACACCTAGATTTATCAAAACTTAGGTAGATTTATCTCAAAAATTTTTGGTTAAATATTTCTCACCATAAAAAATTGCTAAGCTAAGAAATGATATCACATTTTTTTTAGTATGAAGGGGAATCAATATATGAAGCCTGAGAACGATTTAAATATCTCCTTAAGAAGTGTCCACACCATGATTTACCTGATTGGTTAATAATTCAGACATTTTATAATGGATTAGTGGGATCTTCTAGATTTATCATTGACACTGTTGCTGGTGATTTATTAATGTCAAAATCATTTGATGAAGCATATTATTTAATTGAAGAGGAGATAGCTACTAACAACTTTGAATGACCCTCTAAAAGGGTAAATCCTAAGACAGTAGTCAGTGTTCATGATTCTGATGCAATGTCTATTTTGACTTCTCAAATTGCTATAATATCAAAGAATATAGATCAATTTGGAATTAATTTATCTCAAACACCTCTTGTGGTTGAGAAAAATTTATTGGGACAAATGATAGATTTTCAATTATCTTATAAGATTTTGAATGCAAGAAATAATCGACCTAATAACCCTTATTCTAATAATTACAATCCTGGTTGGAAAATCACCCTAACTTAAGTTAGAATAATAATAATCATGATGGTAAAAATCTTCAATGAGGAAACAATCAAGTGAACCCTTTGGAAAATTTAAAAAATTAAGGAAATACTAATTATAGACATTATTATCCTCCAGGTTTTAACAACATCCCATAATTTAAAAGGAAGAAGTTGTATATAGAGGAAGTAATGTTACAAATGGGTAATCAGTTACAAAGTCTAGGAGCCGCAATGAAAAATATGGAGAACCAATTGGGACAAATTGCTACTGCAGTTAGCAATAGACCTCAAGGAACTCTTTCGAGTAATGTTGAGATTAATCCTAAAGAACAAGACAAAGAGAAAATTAGTTTATTTAACTAAGAAGCTAGAAGAGAAGTGCAGACAAATATTCAAAAAGAGATTGAAGTTGAGAAAGGAGTGAAAATTGAAAAGCCAGAGAAAGATATTCCTCACGACTTAGATTAACCTATAATGCCAATGAAGATTAAAGTAGGAAAGCCACCACCTCCATTTCCTCTAAGACTAAGACAGCGAAAGTTGGATATAAAATTTTCAAAATTCTTGGAAATATTCAAGAAATTAACCATAAACATTCCATTTGTTGAAGCCCTGGAACAAATGTCAAGTTATATAAAGTTTATGAAAGATATACTTAATAAAAAAGGAGGTTTACAGATAATGAGATTGTTTCATTAGGGAGGAGTGTAGTGCTATAATTCAGAAAAAGCTTCATGAAATACTTTAAGATCCGGGTAGCTTTACTATTTCGTGTGCTATAGGAGATAAATTTTTTGAAAAAGCTTTATGTGATTTGGGAGTCAGTGTTAACCTTATGTCTCTATCTATTTTTAAAATATTAGGTTTAGGAGAGATTTCCCCTACTATTGTAACCCTTCAGTTAGTTGATTATTCGATCACCTATTCTAAAGGAGTTGTAGAAGAAGTATTGGTAAAGATTGATAAATTTATCTTCCCGATGGATTTAATTGTATTAGATATGGATGAAGATATAGAAATTCTAATCATTTTAGGGAGACCTTTTCTTGCCACTAGAAGAGCTGTGATAGACGTACAAAAAGGTGAGTTAACTAACAGAGTCAATGATCAAGAAGTTACATTTAATATATCAAAATAAAAAAGGAAGAGACGATGAATGCTTCAGAATGGAGATTAGTGAGTAACTAAGTAACAGATATTTCTCAGATAATATTGAAGAGAAAATTGGAGAAGAACATTTAAAGCATAAAGATGAGGATCAAAGGCAAAATAAATCCATTGAAGTAAGTAATGAGGATTTAGAATATGTTCTGGAAAGATTTGAGATGTTGGACACTCTAAAAAATAGTAAGAATCTTATTGCTTCAATAGAAACACCTTCTGAACTTGAGACGAAGATAATTCCTATACATTTAAAGTATGATTTTTTAGGAAATTTATCTACATTACCTATTATAGTATCTTCAGAGTTAACAGAATTATAAGAACAAAAATTACTTGGATGGGCATTAGTTGATAAAATTCTGGGCATTAGTTGATAACAAAAATTTAAGAAAATATAAGAAAGTATTTGGATGGGCATTAGTTGATATCAAAGGAATTAATTCATCGATTTGTATACATAGAATTTTATTAGAAGAACATCTTAAGCCAAGAGTTCACCCTCAAAGAAGGTTACATCCTATGATGAAAGAAGTAGTTAAGAAAGAAATTTCAAAATTGTTAGATATCAAAAATTAATTATCATATTTTAGACAGTATTTGGGTTAGTACAATTCACTGTGTTCCTAAGAAAGGGGGTGTGACTATAGCTATAAATAAGAAAGATTAATTGATACCAACAAGATACGTCACTAGCTGGCTAATCTGTATTGACAATAGAAAATTAAATTATGCCACCAGGAAAGATTACTTTCTTCCACCTTTTCTGGACCAAATGTTGGATAGGATAACTAAGCACATATATTTCAGCTTTGTGGATGGATATACTGGTTATCACTAAATTTCTATTGCTTCTGAGGATCAAGAAAAGACAACATTCCCTATTCCTTATGGTACTTTTACTTTTAGACAAATGCCCTTTGATTTATGTATTGCACCTACAACATTTCAAAGATGGATGATATCTATTTTCTTGTGATTTAATTGAAAAAAAGATAGAAGTTTTTATGGATGGTTTTCAGTATTCAGAACTTCATTTGAGTCATGTTTAAATCATTTAGAAAACATTTTAGAATGATGTGAAGAGACAAATCTAATATTAAATTTGGAGAAATGTCAATTTATGGTTGCAGGAGAAATTGTACATGGGCATAAAATTTTTGAAAACGGTTTGGAAGTAGATCCAACAAAAATTCAAGGTATAGCTAAACTACCTCCTCCCACTATAGTGAGAGGGGTTAGAAATTTCTTAGGACATGCTAGTTTTTACAGGCAATGCATTAAAGATTTTTAAAAAAAATTTAGAAAAAGACCCAAATTTTGATTTTAACCAAGAGTGCATAAATGCCTTTAAATTATTAAAAGAAAAATTAATCATTGCCCCTATAATAGTTTCACGTGATTAGGAGAGACCATTTGAGCTAATATGCGCTGCTATTGATTATGTAATTACAGAAATTCGAGGGCGAAGACATTATAAATTTTTTAAAATTATATATTATGCTAGTAAAACTCTTAATGAAGCTCAAATTAATTATACCACTACAAAAAAAGAGTTATTAGCAATTGTATGTGCTTTTGATAAGTTCATGTCATGTTTGATCGGAACTAAATGTATTGTGCATACTGATCACTCTGCTATAAGCTATTCAATGCAAGAGAAGGAATTGAAACCAAGATTAATTAGATGAATCCTTCTAATGCAAGAATTAGACTTTTTGTAGTAGATAGGAAGGGAACTAATAATTAAATAGTTGCTCATTTATCTAAGCCAGAGAAGAAAGAATCTTACAATCTTGAAAGTGAAATTAACAAAAATTTTCTTGACAAAAAATTATTCAATATTAATGAAAAGTAAATACCATGGTATGCAGACATAGTTAATTTTATTGTTAGTGATCTTTTATCATTTGGATTGACAACACAACAACAGAAAAAATTTATTCATTATGCAAGGTTTTATATTTGGGATGACCCATACTTGTACAAGCAATGTAAATATCAAGTTATTCAGAGATGTGTACATTATAAAGAAACCCAATAAATTATTCAAAAATGTTATGATTCTGAATTTGGAGGAAATTTTGGAATTAACAAAACTGTACACAAAATTTAACAATTTGGATTTTAATGGCCTACTCTATTTAGGGATGTTAATACTTATATAAAAACATGTGTTGTTGTCAATGAATAAGAAATATTTCAAAAAAGAATGAATATCTCTAAATTTTACATTAGAAGTTGAAATTTTTGATATATGGGGATTGGATTTTATGGGACCATTTGTATCCTCTTTCAAAAAATTATATATTAATTGCAGTAGACTATCTTTTAAAATGGATTGAAGTAATTATTTTACCTCACTGTGATGCTTAGAGTGTTTCAAAATTTTTAATAAAACATATTTTTACTAGATATGGAATTCCAAGAGCAATCATTACAGATGGGGGATCTCATTTTAGGAATAAAATAATTGAGAAATTATTTGAAAAATACGATATTAAACATTTGATCTACACTGCTTATCATCCCCAGACCAGTGATCTAGCAGAATTATCTAACCATGAAATTAAAAGAATTTTGGAAAAAAATTATAAATCCTAACAAATTGGATTAGTCTGCTAGATTCGACACCGCATTATGGGCTTACAGGACAGCATACAAAACTCCTATAAGAACGTCCCCATATAGACTTATTTTTGGAAATACTTGTCACTTACTAGTAGAAATGGATCTTAGAGCTTATTGGGCTACTAAGGAATTAAGTTGCTAGTTAGAAAAGACTATTGCAACTAAATGAGCTTGATGAGAATAGAAGTGAATCTTTTGAAAATGCTAAGATTTATAAAGAAAAAATGAAAAACGGGCATGATCGGAAGATAATAAAAAAGGAGTTTGAACTTGGACAAGAAGTTTTATTATACAATACAAGATTCAAATTATTTTCATGAAAACTTAAGTCCAGATGGATGGGGTCATATACTGTGATTAAAATTTACCCATATGGAGTAGTGGATATTGAAGATACAAAAACTAAAAAAATATTTAAGGTTAATGTCCATATGTTGAAACATTAATTTGATGGACACAAACACATTGAGAAAGAGGTTTTAATGTTGAGTCGCCCAAAGTAAATATTGGAAATGTCGGGCTGATGACGTTAAACCAAGCTCTTTGTGTGAGACAACCTATAGTTATCTTTATAAGTAATTTAAGTTTGTTTGTTTTTTTATGTAAAATAAGCTCTTTTGATGAATTCTATGTGCTTAAGAGACTTACATGTTAAGAAAATACATAAAACACTTTAATTATTGAATTTTAAAGAAGGAATGAGTGTTATTTAGACCTTAGGTGAGGCGGTGCATAACTATGCACCGGTGCCTAAGCGTCAACTTACAGAATGCTTGGTGCCTAGGCACTGCAGTTAGAAAAACCACCCGAAAGCTTCTATTGATGATTTTTTGCCAAAGTTTTCTCTATATAAAGGGAGAGGATCCACTATTCTTGCTCTAATGGCTTCCAGATCCAAAAGCAACAACAAATATGATATCTTTAATCGAAGGAAATTCATCAGTTTTGATGCGCAAAAATTATATGAAAGGAATCTTGTGAAGAAGGAATTGATCAAAGAAAGAGGTTTTATTAATCAAGGTTTTAATACTCCTGGTACTCGTGTGGAAGAGGTAATCTTGTAGAGGTGATGAGTAGTACTATGCTACACAAATGTTGTCGTAGTCATTCCTGTCGTGAAAGAATTTTATGCTAATCTTCATGGGATTAACAGGGAGTTGTCTATGTTTGAGGTAGGTAGATACCTTTTACTCCTTCACAAATCAATGAACTGTTATTGATAGAGAATGTTCCAATTTGTAACTATGTCAACTTCTCTCCTAGAAAAGACAATTTAATAGAAGTCTTTAAATTTCTGACGGTGAAGATGGAACTCGGGAAACAAGAGATGATTGTGATGTAAGTTTTCCTTCTTCATTATCAAATTTTGCGTTGAAGCCTAGGCATTTCTTCATTTCTGCAAAGTTACTTCCTACTATGAAACTTAGTAAAGTGACAAAGGAGAGTGTTATCCTAAATTATTGTATTCAAACTAGAAGACCAATTTATGTGGGGGCTTTAATTGTTCAATCTATTCTTGACCTTATACTAAATGGATCTTCTTACGGATTGGGACATCCTTCTAGTATATTCTTGCTTTGCAGCCAAGCACAAGCTCCTTAAGAAAATTGGGAAAAGATACTTCTTCCTTAGAAACTCATGGACCCAACTTTAAGTTTTGAATGTGTGGATAATGAAGAAGTGGATGATAGAAATGTTTTTTTATGGATCAATCATCTCAAAATCCAATACCATTTTTACTACCCCAACTTCAGTATAATTTAGGTTTTATTTTAAAGAGGATTAAGAAGTTGGAGAAGGAGATGATTAATATTATGAAAGCGATTAACAACATTTCTGATCAATGTGACCATCTGAATTGGCGAATCAAACAACAATTTGATCACACTACACTTTTTGAGAGGCAACGGTATGGATGTATAAGAAAAATGTTTGGATCGAGGATGAATCAACAGATGAATTTCTTAACCGTCCTTTCTATACATTATATGTGTATCACCAATCTATGGGAGATCTTAGAGAGGAAAAAAGTGCTGAGAATGAAGGTGTATAGTGGCTTTAAAGTACTGAATTTGGATTTAAAAGAGATTTTCTGTTATTTGTGTGTGATGAAGTTTATTAATTAACGAATGTCGGGATTGATTATGTTTGATGTTGGTATTTGATTTTTATTTTTTAGCGCCAAGTTGTTGGTGTGATTATGATGCTGATTTATATATCGAGATTTCAAAATGTTAGTCTGTAATTGTTTGGATATATATATATATATA
>JXCR01147937.1:4970-41698 GCA_002079205.1 Phalaenopsis hybrid cultivar
TTATATAAAAATTTCAAAGTCATTTGACTTAAAATTGACAAATTATGAAAGTTTGGACCCTTAGGGGCAAAATTGTAATTTTGGACATTTTGGCCTTAATGAATATTTAGGCTCAGTCAAAATGAAAAATGGGTAATTTCTGATATTAATTAACTCATTTAATGGTTTGCAACCAAAAACGGGCTTAATTGGTAGAAACCCACTTCACTTTACCAAATTACAAGATAAAAAGAATAATTCCCATAATTTTGGAAAACTTCATTAATCAAAAATGACTTTTGAATTTAAGGGTATAATTTTGGAAAAATCAATAATTTCATACCCTTATTTGATAATCAAAATGATATTTAAATAATCTTGATAATGATCACTTAAAGTTTTAAATCTTTTCAAAATCAATACACATACTTAATACATTTATGTCTTAAGGACTTAGTGGTGAATTTAGGTTGAAATCCACTTGTTAAAAGAGGATTAGAAAAATCAACATAAAGAAACTCTTTTAAAAACATCACAAGTCCAATTAGGACTAAAATTTGGCTAAGTGCTCTTAATAATACTAATTTGTCCCCTAAAGGGTCTTCACCTACATAATTTTCAAATTAAAAGACAATGACATTTACCTTATTCTTAGAAATAATCAAGACATCAATGTTCACTGAGCATCAGGTTGTTCTTAGGATGAATTATTAAGCAACATAATAAAGTTTAAATGAACCCAAGGTCTTTTATCAGACATAAAGAAGGTTGCATGGACCTGCTCCCTACTCTTAAACTGGTGAATACCTTAGGGATCTATTNAGATACATGATTTGAGGTAAAGCGCTCTTTCATTTAAACTATGAAAATTATGAAGTCAGTTTAACTTCATCTTTTTCAAAACCCAACTTTTTAAACGTCCTTCCGAAGCGGGCAACGAGATTTCAATTCCGATGACCGACAGCTTCTTACGGGTAAACCCCACCCCAAAAATAGTGCCGACACCCAATAACAACTAAAATTTGGTTAAGTGTTCTAGTAACACTAATTTGCCTCTTTAAGGTTCTTCACGCACATAATTTTCAAAATTAAATTATAAATGATAATTACTTTACTCTTAGAGATAATTGAGACATTAATGTTCATTGAACACTAGGAGTATTTATAGGATGAATTAGTAAGCAACATAATAAGTTTAAAAGAAATCATGATTTTGCATCAGGTAGTGAGAGAATAGCATGGACCTGCTTCTTTCTCTAGATCTGTTGAATACCCCGGAGATCTACTAAACTTAATATATTTTGCTTAGCAACATCATCCTCAATTAAACTCCTAAGGACCCACCAAGATATGACCTAGGGTTAGATTGGTCGTCAAAATTTTACTTCTCTATTTCATATAAACTGCCTTAACATGCCTTTTGAGTTTCACGTGGTGGAACAAGAAGACTCGTCAGGTACACTTTTATCATTTTTAGCATTGTCTTTCTTGTGGTTTCATACTGTACTTTTATACCTACAAATTTGCATGTTAAACAACGATTTCACCCTGCATGAAAACTAAAACTATTAGGATAGCCACAAAACAAAACCTAAAACAAAAAACTAAAATCAACCAAGATAAAATTCACCTGCACAACATTTAAAATATAAAACAACTCAAAATTTAATCACAAACATCACACAAAACTACAATTGAGATTAAATTAAGACATCTCTATCAGATGATATGGAATTCCTCAGAGGAGGTAACCTCGCTTGCTAACGAGGCTTCCCACGGTCTAAATGAAATTATGGAACTCATTAAGTTGAGTTTAGTACTAACGAGGCTTCCCACGGTCTAAATGAAATTATGGAACTCATTAAGTTGAGTTTAGTAAGTCTAACGAGGCTTCCCACGGTCTAAATGAAATTATGGAACTCATTAAGTTGAGTTTAGTAAGTCTAATGAGGCTTCCCACGGCCTAAATGAAATTATGGAACTCATTAAGTTGAGTTTAGTAAATGTTTGGACTAAGTGATTCCAATAGAAAATAGTGATACCGGGACGACGGAACCGAGGGATCTTGACCGGAGGCTTCCCACGGTCTAAATGAAATTATGGAACTCATTAAGTTGAGTTTAGTAAATTCATTTATTCCCACGGTCTAAATGAAATTATGGAACTCATTAAGTTGAGTTTAGTAAATTCATTTGGACTTTCCCACGGTCTAAATGAAATTATGAAACTCATTAAGTTGAGTTTAGTAAGTTCATTTGGGTTTTTCCACGGTATAAATGAAATTATAGAACTCATTAAGTTGAGTTTAGTAAGTTCATTTGGACTAACTCACGGTCTAAATGAAATTATGAAACTCATTAAGTTGAGTTTAGTAAATTCATTTGGACCCACGGTCTAAATGAAATTATGGAATTCATGAAGGTAACCTACGGTTGCTAACGAGGCTTCCCACGGTTTAAATGAAATTATGGAACTCATTAATATGAGTTTAGTAAATTCATTTGGACTAAGTGATTCCAATAGAAAATAGTGATGCCGGGACGAGAGTTTAGTAAATTCATTTGGACTAAGTGATTCCAATAGAAAATAGTGGTGCCGGGACGACGGTTTCATAAGTTCATTTGGACTAAGTGAATCCAATAAAAAATAGTGATGCCGGAACAAGGGAACCGTCGGACTAAGCGAATCCAATAGAAAATAGTGATGCCGGAACGAGGGAACCGTAGGATCCTAACCTGACTAAGTGAATCAAATAGAAAATAGTGATGCCGGAATGAGGGAACCGTAGGATCCTAACCAACCGGAATGAGGGATTACGGTTGCTAATGAGGCTTCCCACGGTCTAAATGAAATTATGGAACTCATTAAGTTGAGTTCGTAAGTTCATTTGGACTAAGTGAATCCAATAGAAAATAGTGGTGCTAGAATAAGGGAACCGTAGGATCCTAACCGCGATAGAAAATAGTGGTGCCGGAACGAGGGAACCATAGGATCCTAACCGATGTCGCTCTAATCAGAAAATTGTGGTGCCGGAACGAGGGAATCGTAGCAGTTGCTAACGAGGCTTCCCACGGTTTAAATGAAATTATGGAACTCATTAAGTTGAGTTTAGTGATTGCTAACGAGGCTTCCCACAGTCTAAATGAAATTATGGAACTCATTAAGTTGAGTTTAGTATGCTCATTTAGACTAAGTGAATCCAATAGAAAATAGTGGTGCCAGAACGAGGGAACCGCAGGATCCTAACCGGTGTTGCTCTAATCAACTTTAACATGCCCCTATAAAATTTAAAGAACATCAACCATAGGGCCACCTGATTTCACATTATAACTTGACATATTAGAAAACTCAAACTCGCTACGGCAAGGAGCTTGGGGCTATCATAGTGGGTAGCACAGCCATCTTCAAAAGCAAAACTTGTCCTCTTAAACTAAACAAATCTTCCTTCCTTAGATATAAACAACAAAGCCATAGGACTTCGAGGTTGCTTGTTTATGCAACGTAAATTCTCACCTTATATTTAGGCTTTTGCATAGCCTTGATATACAATATAATCCCTAACTCATCTTTGGATTCTGAGGTTGTCGTTTGTCATGACCTAAATCCTCACATCTTCCAGGCTATTTGTGTGATAGTTTTCACACGAATGTAAGCGCTAACTAATAAAATTGGCAGGATGAAACACCTAAATAATTCTCTTCAAAATTGAAGCCAAATATTAGGATAGCTTGGGAAGTCACCAGGGTTCTCCTTTGGATCCATGGCATCCCTTAGTTCTTCCTCCTTTGGACTCTACAACAAAATAATATAAATTTAAGACAATTCCCTTTCACACCTCTACGTCCGATCTCATTAAAAAGTCCTACCCTTTGAAACACCTTGAAGATAATATTTCCTGATTTCTATCGAGAGTCTTCTTAGGTGACTTTGGTCATTTAAGATGTAATTATATAAAGGGCCTTGCCCTTATAGGAAGCATGTCCAAACCAAGCTTAATAAAAACCCTATTTAATTCTTTATGTTAAATAGGGAAACTTGTCGGCAAATATAAAGGTGTCACAGGCCAAACAAATGTCATATATTCCTTAGTTTATTTGATCGAGCCTCATCCTCAAGTTTATCCTTTGGGGTAGATACAAGATTTGAGGTACTGTGCTCTTTCATTTAAATTATGAAAAATATAGGGTCAGTTTGATTTCATAATTTTCTAAAACTAAATATATATATGTAAATTAAAACTTCCTTCCGAAGCGGGTGATGGGATTTCGATTCCGGTAACTGACAGCTTCTTATGAGCAACTCCTCCAAACCAAAAATAGTGTCGAAAATACCATTTGGATAATATCAAGTTTAAGTTCAAATGAATTAGCTATTACAGTAAGTTTTTGAGTACTACAATGAAGTTCATTTACCATAGGGTTGACATAATCTCGTAAAGGTCTAAATTCTTGATGAATTTCAGCATTTTGATCATTTTGCTTTGTCATTTCTATATTTTTAAAGAATTTTCAAAGCTTTTAATTTTTTTTGGCTTTTTTTGATTTTTTGAACAGTTCTCTCTAATTTTGAATCGTAGGGCACTATCCCTTCAGAACATGAACTACGCATACCCTAGCATAAAATAAAATAAAATATATTGCACACTAAAATAAAATACTATAATAAGATTTTCCTACAATAACACTTAAAGTTTAAATAAGACTTTCTAAAAAAGAATTTTTCTTTCAATCAATCTCCCAGCAACGACACCAAAAACATGATCCCGATTGTTTATATGCAACAGTATAACAATGTATGCAATTATATTCTTCACTTATATTTACTACTTTGCAACAACACCAAAAACTTGATCTTGACAAAAATAATAATTTAAATTAATTATATAAATATATATATATATATATATCGATACTACGCAAGTATATGTATCGTTATCAAGTAATATAAGACTTTTTTATTAAGCCATGAATAGCGAACCCATAGGGAGTGTTCACAATATGCTCATCTAAATAAAAAACTTTATATTTCAAAAAGGCAATCACTTAAACTATAAATATTTTTACAGTAATTAAAATTCAATTTCTTTTGGTATTTTTGATATTTAGACAAAATAGAAACAACTTCTAAATATAACTTGAGTTTATGTAAAATAAAAGCGCTGAATGTGAAATATATTTTTCCTTATCATGAATCAGTAATAAGTATAAGAATTTTTTCCTGGAAGTATTCAAATTGTGTTATGTCAAATAGGAGCAATATTACTCATTACCCTTACTAGAGATGCTATAAAGAACATTGGCTAATTTAAAGTTTGAATAGTTTTGAAGACCAACTAGGTAGGGAAGATTCCAACTCTCACTCTAAAGTTCCCTTAATTCCATCATCTTAGGGGCTAACATCTCATATCAGAACCTAAAAAATAAACCAAGTTGGGGGATTTAGCTTGTCACTCTAAAGTCCTCTAACTATACACCCTTCAAAGAATATTTTCTTGGTTATTTACACTAAATCATATGAATTACATTCTCATTCATACAACCCAGGTGACTCTTTCCAATTGTTGATTGAGACAATACCATCTTGGTTCTTACGTGTTCTCACAACAAATTTTAACATCTAGATGGGCCAGATCAAGAAGTAAATGAAGTACATGGAATTAAATCATCACAAGTTCTTCCAACATTAAAGATTAATACTCTCCACAACTTCCATCGACCACTTTAATTACTTATCATTGTAAGGAGAAAGATAAAAAAAACTACTCAGAATTCATTGAAAAAACAAAACCACACTTTAGTTTAAAAGTAGAAATCATTGTTAAACCAACAAGAAGTCTCAATTAAATACAATAGTAGTTTAAAAAGAAAGATAAAAACTTATCTCAAATCCTCCACCAAACTCTTGAAGTTCCTTTGAATCTTTTCTCCCTTACAACACTCTTAACTCTCACAATAAAACTAAAAACAAAAAGGATAAAGTAAATTTATGGTGCCTAAAAAATCTCTCCAATAGTTTCTCTACGAATTATTTCAAGAACTTCTCAGGGCTCCCACCTTTTTTCTCTCCACTTCCTTCTTTTATAATTTTCCAAGAGGTGCCTTGGCATCTCTTCAAAATGTTTCTTGATTCGATGTATTTTTCAAGGGATGCCTCCTTTCAAAAGTCTTTTAACCATATTTTCATTTCTAGTGGTCATGACCACCCTCTTTAGCCAAAAGGTGCCTCAAATGTCCCTTCAAAATTCAACAAAATGAATAAACCCTTCAAATAACTGCCTCTGGTGCTTAAGCGTGGGGCCTCTGGCACTTAGGCGCAGCTTTCTCTATTTCAATGATGCTTAGGCCCCAGACCTGGCGCTTAGGTTCCAAAATACTTCCACACCATTTTTGCATTTTTGCTCCAAATTTGATCCCTTTTCACTCTAGTTAGCATTTTACACCTTTTTATTTGTACCTGAAAGAAAAACACACAAATACCTTTTATTAAAGCACAATATCTCAAAAATATGTATAACAATGTGTCTAAAAACACTATATATTTTAGGTGTTTTAGAACCCAGCTGGAACTTTATTTATTCGAAGAAGAGGTAGCCTATGTGAATACACTACACCTAGCTAATATTCCTACTGAAGAGGAAATCTAGGGCACTCTCAATAGCATTGATGCTGGTAAATTAGCTGGACCATATAGTCTTACTTTAGATTTCAATAAGAAAACTTTGAACATTGTAAAGGCTGATGTGATCCAAGCAATACATTCTTTCTTCGGTGGGAACACCCTTCTTAATTATTTGAGTGCATCTAATATAGTACTTATTCTGAAATCATCAGAAAAATCTCAGTGGCAGCACTTCAAACCTATTTCCCTTACCATTGTTCCTAGTAAATTTATTAGTAAGATAATTGTGAAAAATTTAAAGGCTCATCTATCCCATCTAATCAAACCCAATCATGCTACTTTTATTACTGGGAGATGCATGAGTGATAGTGTATTATTCGCTCAAGAACTAGTGAATGAGATTGATAGGCCTTGCAGAGGGGGTAACTTGATTTGCAAACTTGATGTGAGGAAAGCATATGACACCTTCAACTGGGATTTCATCTTGAACACTCTACGAGCTAGTGGTTTTCCCCCCAGTTTCTGTGATCTTATATCAAGGTGGCTGCAAGGCAAGGAGATCCACTCTTCCGCACTCACTTCATTTTAGCAATGGATTATTTCTCCAGGCTGCTTGATAGAGAAATTTCCTCCAATCCCTCTAATTTCTATCACCATAGGTATAATTTGTTAGTGAGCCATCTCCTTTATGCAGATGATATCATCTTGTTTTCTAGGGCTACCAGGGCTGCTGCCTTGTAAATTATGTAATTTCTTAAGGATTTCCAACAATGCTTAGGCATGGAATTTAGTCCCTTCAAATGTACCTTGCGGTTTAGCTGCAGAACTAAGGACCATTTCAAATAGTGGATACAATAGGTCACTAGGTTTTCCAATGCTACCACTCTCTTTAATTATCTTGGAGTCCCTCTCATCAAAGGAAGGGTAAATTAGATGTAGCTTGACAAGGTTTTTACCAAGATTGATGCCTAGCTAACTGCTAGACCAGTTCCTTTATTTCCAATGGGGTAGAATTACACTTTTGACAAGCATACTAACCACTTTTCTAGACTTTTTCTTTTACAGAGTTTTGGGATGAAGAAAAGAACTCAACTACATTTGGAGGGTGTTTTAACAGGTTCTTATTATTAGGGCAATGAAAGCAACTCAATTGGGCTAGTTGGTAGAAAGTTGCCAAGAATTTTGTTGCTGGTGGTCTAGGCTTCAAATGGCTACCGCACTTGCAAAAAATCAAACTTTGCAAGCTTTGGATTAAGTTCAGGCAACACAGCTCACTCTGGTTAAATTTCTTGTGGACAAATATTGCGAGGGCTCTCATCATAATCTGGAAGAAATAAAATTGTGGACTCTAAACTTTGGGTCAATCTCCTAAGGGTTAGACATCAAGATGAGAATCTTTTTTCTTTAGGATATGGGTTAGGTAAATATTAACTTTTGGTTGGACAAGTGCTGTCAAGATGAAATGTTCCAACCTATTGATCAAAATCTTAACCTTGAATTCAAGGTGGTTGATTGCTGGGAGGAGAATAAATGGTTCACTGATCTGCTACATACCATGCTTACACATTCTTCTGTCCAAGCCATATCAATACTACCCTTCGATGCCACAAGGAAGGATTCCATTGCAACCTCTGCTAGTAAAACTCAAAGCTTGACCCAAACCATTTACTCCAAACTCTATTAGTGAGATTGTATCCCTTGGAATGATTTCATCTGGAACAAATACCTTACTCCTTCTATGTCCTTCCTGGGTTAGGTATTTTTCCACCATTTCCTACCTATTGATGATATCCTTAAGCTCAAGAGGTGTTCTGGTCCCTCTAGGTGCTGGCTATGTATGCAAGTAGAAGAATCTTTTGCTCATCTATTTTTTCAGTGCTTTTACTCCCAAACTATTTGGAAAGAATTTACCAAGTGCTTAACTATTGACACAATGTTGTTTGACTAAGATCAGCTAACTCTACAGCTTGGCCAAGGTAAAGCTGGGTTCATTTCCATTTATCCTTGCATGGTTCATCTAGATGGCTAGGAATCAAGCAAATTTTGAAAACATCCCCACTTCTGCAATGAAGGTTGTTGCCAACTGTAAGACGTTCCTCCTCAAAATGATCTCCTATAAGAACTTCCCGAAGAACTGCACTTCACGCTGACATTATGGCTCCCCCAATATCAAGTCACACAAATGCTTTGGTTGAGACCTCCCCCNTATAAATGTATATATGTCTTTGTTTATGTATTTATGTTTTTGAAATTGGTTGATGTTATTCAAGATTTCTTCAAGGGGAATGATTTGCCTAAATACTTTACAACCTCAAATATTATCTTGATTCCAAAAGAAAATAATGCTACTTCTTGGGATAAATTTAAACTGACTAGTTTAAAAATTTTAGTTTCTAAAATTAATTGAAAATATTTATTTAAAATTATTTAACCTTTTCTCAATGATATTTTAGTTAAAATCAAACTGCTTCTTTTAGTGGAAGCAATATTTTTGATAATTCTTTAACTGTTCATCATATGCTTTTGAACATAGATAAAAGGATAATGGCAGTAATGTGATTTTTAAATAGAATATTGAGAAACCTTTTGATGTTATCAGATGGGAATTTATCCTGGAAGTGATTCATGCTATTGGCTTTTTGTATGACTTTTGTAGTATCATTAGTAGAATTCTACATAATAATTTATATTCTATTTTAATTAATGGTAGGCCTTGTGGTTTCTTTAAAACCTCTTGAGGAATTAGACAAGTGATCCATTGTCCCTTTATCTGTTTATCATTGCATTTGCTTATTCATCTAAATGTTTAAATAATCAATTTTCTAAATATCTTAGTATGTATTATCTTCATATAGGTATGGTTGGTATCTCTTTATAAGAAGAAAGGTTGAGGATAACCATAAGGAGTTGAATGACTTCTTTAAAGACTAAGGAACTCTTGAATGATTTTTTCTTAAACATACCTTCTTTTATTCTTTGGTTCATTTTGTTTACTTGTATAAATACTAAATTTAAGGATGATGTACAAATGTAAATAAAACATTTGGTATGATTAGAAGTTACTTGGTTAACAACCTTACTCTTAATGGTTATAAGTAAAAAATTAATGATAGACTTAAAGAAGTCTTCCTTAATTTGATTATTTTAGAAACTCCTACGTTTATTTCAATTTCAATAGTGGCTTGGTTGAAACAAGTACCCTTTTAATTAAAATTAATGTTGATGGTTGCTGGAAAGCTAATAAATTTCGTGTTGGAGGACTGTGCAAGGACTTTTTAGAATGACCATCTGTTGGTTTAATGCTACTTTAGTGGCTAAAGCCGATGTTGTGGCTTTTGAGATTTTGATTGCTAGGAAGTATGGCTGGAAACTGATTCTTTAATAATTTGGATTTATTGCAAGGCATTGTAGGTTCATCATTGGAGCATCAATATTGAGAATGAAAAGAATTGCAGAGCTATCCAAGAATTTATGCATCAATTTGATCCATTATAAAATAGAAGGCAATAAGGATGCTCGTTTGGCTGCAAAATTGAGAAGTCTTCTTGATTTTTTTTTCATTTCTAAATAATTCTTGAGGGTCCTTTTTCAGTTCATTCAGTTGGACTTACTATAATCTTTGTATTTGGTCTTTGGATTTTTTGTCCTTTAGTTTGGTGTGTTGTATATTCTTTTCTTAGGGAGAGGAACCTTAGTTTTTCTTTTTTGTGTACGTTGTTGGGGGTATGTAGTAGGTTCCTTTTGCTTTATTTGTATGTTTTTTTTTAAATAGAATAAAATTCCCTATGAGTTTTATTACTACATACATACATGCATACATAGGTATATATATCTTAGGAAAGGAACTCTATACAGCTCCTTATGTATTCGATTTTTTTTTTTTTGCAAAAAGATGGGTTGGTCTTTCATGTACGACATTTCTTCATTTGAAACAAAAATTATTATATATACGGCTCCTTATATATAATTTAAAATAGCACTCAGAACCTTTTATCAAAGTAGTGGCATTTCTTCATTTCTGCAAAATTAGTCCCTAACATGAAAATTAGTAGAGTCACCAAAGAAAGTGCTATTTCAAATTATTGCATTCAGATAGAAAAAACCCATTGATATAGGATATATCAAATTTAAATCTGTTATGGGCATTATTATGAATGGGCCAATTTATGGACTTGGGAATCCTTGCACAATTTTTCTACTTTGCAGTCAATCTCAAGTTCTATATGAAAGTTGGGAAAAAGTTCTATTACCTTGGGAGCCCATGAATCCTATTGATGATAACTATGTTGGGAATAGGAATGAAGCATTAGATACTATCTTTGATCAGCCATCACATGCTTCAACTCCATTGATGCCACCGACAGTTGGGAAGTTCACTTGCTGTAGAAAAGAAATTGAAGAAAATTAAAGAGAAATTTATAGTATTATGAATGCAACAGGAGATCTTAAGTACCTTTTTGATCACCTAGATTGGAGGATGAAAGATAATTTTGATCATACTGAAACATTTGAAGCAGGATTAGTGCGGATATTTAAAGAAAAAGGATGGATCGAAGAAAATTTGACTGATAAATTCCCGTACCGACCCTTCTACAATCTGTATGTTCATTACCAGTCGATGATAGATATCAGGAGGAGGAACTGAAGATAAGACAGTATAAATAAAGAATTTAGGCTCTCTACTAGTTTAAAAAGCTTATGTACTTAATGTAATTGTGTGGATTTAATTTAGTTTACTTTAGAATTGTGAACTTTGATTGTGTGTACAGTTTGGTGTCAGTGTTTAGTGTTATGGCTTGATTTCAACGCTAATTTATAATTTAGTTTGCTTAAGATGTGTGAAAGTGGGATTAGAAAAATACGTTTGTAAAAGTGTATTTTTAAATATAAAAGTTAGTTTGTTGTTGTTTGTGAAAATGATTGTTTGCAAAACTGTTTGTTTGTGAATTATTGTTAAATAAAAATTTATGTTTAGAAATACTAAAAAGAATTTGGAGAAAATTGAAAGGAAATTGAAAATTGAAAAAATTAAAAAAATTAAAAAATGAATTTTATGCCTTCAACGCCAACAACGCTGGCATGGGCGCCGACGACGCCCTGAACCTGAGAACAGCCTTTACCCTTTAAAATTGGTGATTTTCACCATAAACCTCCATTTTTACCCTTTGAGTCACCTTTAACCTCTAATTTTTGCACCTACGGCTTTCATTTGATTGGATTTGAGGCCATTTTAAGGCAAATGAACTTTGGATTTCATCTTCTCTAGGTAAGAGCTACACTTTAAACTAAATTTTTTTTATTTTCATCAATGATTTATCTCACATTATAGAGATCCAAAAATTTTTGAATTTTTTGAGAGATTTTAAGAAAATCCTTATGTGAAGAACTCTTGCTTAGTGGATTTAAGTTTAAAGCATTTTAAATTGTGATTTTTGGAATTTTTGGAATTTATTCAAATTTTTTTTATTTTTCTAGATTTCCCATGGCACCTAGAATGAGCGAAGGAAAAAAAAAGTAGATTATGATGAGAAAAAAATTGTTAGTTTCAAGGCTAGTGCTCGTTTCAATAGTCTACTTGAGCATAAAAAACTAATTCTGGATCATGGTTTTAAAAATCCGGAAGGAGAAGTCGAGCGATTGGTCAATGTTGGGCAGTGGGAAAATTTTTGTTATTTTACTGCCGATGCGATTATTAGTGTAGTGATGGAATTTTATACCAACTTTATTGAAGCTTCTGATAATTTTGTTTTGTTCGTGGGAAAAAGGTGCAGTTTTCTCCAAGAAAAATTAATGAGTTTTATCAATTGGAAGATGTTTATAGTTGTCAAAAAAATAAATCATTTTCTGCTACTAGTGAGGCCTTAGATGAGGTTATTTCTTTTCTTACTGATGGAAGAGGGACTTAAAAAGTCAAAAATGGTGTTAAATTAAACTTTCCTCTTTCTATGCTTAGTGTAGTATCTAAGGCCTGGCACTACTTTTTTTCTAGAAGAATGATTCGAACAAATTATCATAGTTAAGTGACCAAGGATAGAGCCATACTAAATTTCTATATTCAGCAGGTGATGAGGATAAATGTAGGATCTGTTATCTTTATGAACACTAGATCGATTACTTTGGGAGAGACCACTGGTGGATTGGCACACTCTGCACTTATTTTTACACTCTGTGAACATGCAGGAGTTGATTTTAGACATGCCGAAGAGAGGATTGAGCCTCTAATACCTATTGGGCCTGCTAATGTAAAGACATATGATTCTCATGTTGATTTGAGATATGGAAGTAAGACTAGAGATATTCCTTCTACTTTGAGGATCCCTACATCTAGTGACCCTACAAATCGAGAACTTTCAGACCATATGATGATCCAGCAGGGAGATATCTTTAGAATGGATCATAGGTTACAGAACATGGATGCCGGAAATGCTCACACTAATGATTTCATACGACAAAAGTTTGAATATGATGTTATTTATCATTATGTGTTGGTGAGATACTTAAAGGGTGATCATTCAGTTCAGTTTCATAGTCACCCTATTTTTACTCCATATCAGCGGCAAAATTTGGATGTAGATGAAGAAGATGATGATGATTGGTGATCTGATTTCTTTTAGTTATATTTGATTTTACTTTGTAATTGTGTTGTTTGCTTTTTATAAATATATTTATTTTTTAGACTATTTCTTAGATTGTGAGACTTTGTTTTATAGTTATGTTGAGTTTTGAACTGTAGTTTCTAAAACTGTTTTCATTTCTCGAATTCAGTTTAATTTTGTTGTTAGTTTTTGTATTTCATCGAGTATGGTGTACTTAAGTCTTTCTCAACATATTTTATATGTATTAGTGCAATTTAATGTTTTAACTCTAGTAGCTTTTTATATTAGCACATGTAGTATTTCAGAATTAAAATTTCAAAATGAGAACCTTGAAGAGGTATGTCTTTTCTTTATGTATTTAATGTTTTCTTTCACCATTTATTTTTCAGTTATTCATGCTAAATCTTCTAAAATTTTAAGTTTGGGAGGGGAAAGAAAAATTGCTTTTTAAAGAAAAAACTTAATTTTATTTGTCTTCACTTAACTATATTTTCAAAAATTTTAAATTTAACATGACTTTTGGTATTAGGGGTTAACTTTAGATAACTATATTTATGGTTTCTAAATATGTAGTAAATTTAAGTAAAAATTTTCAATATTAAAAGTTAATTTTAGAGATTAAGATATTTGGTATAAAATAAAAAGACTATGTTTTTCTATTTTAAGTAAAGAAAATTGTATTTTTGAAATATTAAAGATCTTAAATGTTCATGTAAGAAGAAAAAAATTAAACTTTATGAAATCTTTAAACTAATATAAATTTTTTAAGTGAAGAAATGTGACAAGTTTTTGACTTTAAGAAGAGGACAGTGAAGCTCAAAATCATTAAAGGCTATCTGCATATAGTGATCCTCACACATAGAAAAGAAAAGAAAAGAAAAGAAAAAGAAAAAAAATGTGGGGAGAAGCTTGAGGAGATGCCTATTGTTGACCTTACTTTTGGCCGAGATTTAGTTTTTCCTCTTTACTAGCCTAAGGTCTAGCCATAGAACTTTTTTATTGACTATTCTTAGAAAACTAGATAAGGAACACTCACCATTAGAAATTCTACACTCCTCTTTACTCAGCTTGAAGTTCTACATATTGGTCCTAACCTCTAGCACTTAGTAGGTGGGGTCATTATGGGGGAGCTCAAGATGAGTTCCCTTAGGATTGTATGACCTTAGGGTTGACCCTTGGTGTTGGTCTAAGTCTAAGGCACTCACTTGCAATCACTTACACTCACAATGACTAACAACCCTAAACCTATACTTCTAGGCTTTGGTCTCTTGATACTATTGGGATACTCATGCAGGTGGTTCCCTAGACCCACTAGCCCAAGGCTAGGGTTTAGCTAAGACCACTACATAGAGAACCGAAAATAAGATTTCCATTGGTCCATGGCTTATTGATGGCGGTTGGCACCCCAATTCAACAAAAAATATCCAACTTAGTCTTTTGCCCCTAAACTCCCCAAATTACCTTGATACCCTTGGGACCCCAAATTTGGCCAAATTTCCCAAATTTACCCAAAATAACCAAGTTGGTTCAAAAATCATTTCAAACACCTTGAAAACACCCAAACTACCCAAAATCACGAAAATTTTCCAAATTACCGAAAGTGCCCCCTCTTTAGCCCAAGATTCCAAAAATTCCAAAAAAATCCTAAAAATTCTCAAAACCTCCCAAATATTCCCAATTTCATTTTTCTCAACTATCACATGACATAATTTGGCCAATTTAACAACTTTTGACCAAAACCCCAAAATTGCCTTTTAAAGACCCATATTTTTCCTAAATTACCTCAAATGTCTATCCAATTGGTCTCAATTTCCCTAAATTTCAATTCTAACCTCAAATTCGCCCTTGATATGACCAATATAGACCAAATATAAGCCCAATTGGTCCATGATTTGAACCCAATTTTGAGCTACACCAAAAACCCAATTTTGGCCCTATAACTTCGTTCCACGAAATTGAACCCATGGCCTACTCCATTTGCCACAATTTGTATTGAAATTCTTCATAGAATTCACACACATCAAATTTGACCTTTAATTGGCCTTGGTGAGGCCTCAATTTCATTTAATTTTAACTTAAGTCCAAAAAGCCCCAAATTTGCCCTAAATTGGCCATATCTCAAAATCTCACCAAATTGATGGCGTTAGACCCAAAAATTCCACTCCATCCCTTCATAAAAAATCTTCACAACATCTCTCTTGATCACTTTAACCCTTCAATTTGGACTTATCCCAAGGCTAACCCAACCTAGACCCATGTCTAGCCCAACATGCCCAAATTGACCAAATTTCAAAAATCCTTCAAATTGACCATCCAATTAAACTCAAAATCACTTCAACCCTTCACCAAAAATCTTAATAACAATCATCCACACAATTTTGATCAATCAATTAGGCCTATTAACATGGCTAGCCTAGCTCAAACCCAAGCTTTGATCACTTAAACCCAAATTGAACCCATGCACTAAAGATATTACCCCAAAGTCACAAAATTAATGACTCCACAGCCACTAGTTCGACCCTATTGGCCAGCCTAAACAACTTAAAACCACCTAAACTAAGCCATGGAAAAAGGTCCCCTAAATTAAGGGATTTCATTCCATATTTGCTTAAGCTTAGGATACTTTTTGCCAAAATAAATCCTAAACACATTAAATTGCTGTGACATATTCCTCTGTCTAACCTGACCTCCCTAGCCACCTCCACTGGCTGGCCGGCCAGCCTAGTTGCCAGAAAATGGCCAAACTGAGAGCCACCTCCATGGGATTAAACCTAATTCAAACCTAGAGGCCACATCATCCAAATTGAAGCTTAAAGTCTCTCTGTCCTCCACCTAGGCAGCATATATCACCCATAATTAGCCATGGCAGGAAACCTAAGGTCATTTTTATAAAAAGCTCCCCTACACAGTCATGGAGAGAGAGCTGAAAATTCCTCTAAGAGACTTCCCAAATTGATCTCAAAGCCTGTTTGAGACCTCCTCAGTGCAACCCAAATACCACATTGCCCTAAATCCCTTTGTCGGAGCCCAATTTTTTTGCTCAAAACCTTGCCGGAGATAGGACAAAGCTCTCTACATCTCTAAATTCCACCAAAGACAAATTAAACTCACCCACACCTTCACATCATTGAAATAAGTTAAAGCCCCATCAAATCCCCTTTCCATAGAGCCCCTAGTGTAGACTTTGATCAACACCTGAAATCCGCCTTTGTCGAATTTTGGTCTAGACATTTCACCATAGCAAGAGGCTTAATCCCTAGCTTCTTTGCACCCCAACAAATGTGTCAAGACTCTCTAATCGAAGCAATATTAATTCTCTACCCTTAGTCAAGTGTTATAGCGAATCATTAGCTAATCATAGGTTTAGTCTCTAAATCTGTGGTTAGACCAGGAGGAAACTAGCTCTCACTCCAGAGCTCCCACTTCCCTTCCCCTAAAGGCTAACTCTTGCTTTAGTTCATAAACACTAAGACCAAATGGGGGATTTTAGTCTGCACCCTAGAATCTCCAATTCTTTGCCAAATAATATATATTTTCCAATTTATTTGCATCCAATTCCATGAACGAAACACTCCTTCATGGAATCGAATGTGATTCTCATTTTATTATAAAACTCATACTTCATTTCCCAGATAATATGTTTCACAATAGACGTTAACATTTCAACAGACCAAATCAAAAAGTAAATTAAGAATTGAGTGAAAAATCATCACATTTTACTTTATATTTTAAAATTGGCACATCCACACTATCTCTTCATTTCACCATATCTTAGAGTAGAGAGAATGGCAAAGAAAACTACTCAGACCTCATCAGAAAGATATGACAAATACAAATTTCATAAATTAAAGAAAGTTTATACAACAATAATAAACAAACACTACTTATCTTTAACTCTTCCTCAATGAAAATCCGTTGTAGCTCCTCTTAGACCTTTCTCTCTTTACAAGACTCTTGATTCTCTCTTCAAAGATGTAGGGAAGAAGAAATCTTTCACTTCTCTCCCTCTCCAACAACTCTTAAGAGAAATCACTCTTAGACTCACCACACTAAACAATACACACAATGGAACACTAAAGAAAACTCAATGACACACTATCTCCCCTTTTCTCTGATCATTTTTTCCTCTAAATAGAGCATAATGTTGGTTTTCCAAGAGGTGTATCCAATACCTCTTCAAAAAGCATCCAAATTCATTGAATCTTCTAGAAATTTGCCCAAAATAGACATTGGTGTCATCGGCGCCCGTAGTCTGAATTATTTCTTGTGCTCTCTATCAAATGGCACAGTTGGTGCCCAATCTAGCACCATCGGCGCCCCCGCTGTTTTTGACTCCTTCATGTTGGCATCGTCAACGTCCATGCCGATGCCGTCAGCGCTGAGTATTTCTTCGAAAATGCTATTTTGACTCAAAATTTCATCCTTTTTGCTTTATTTTTTCTTTAAATGCTAAAAATCACCAACTCGCAATAAAACATGAAAACTACCTTCCTTTAAAGTGCAATATCACCAAAAAATGAGTATAAAATATAGTTCTAAAAATGCATATATTTTTGGTGCATCAAAAGTTATTATGAAAATTATTAGGCACTAAATAAAAATTAGTTTCTATCTTCCATTGTCGAACAAATGGTCAAACTAATGTGGTTATCACTGAGGAAACATTCAGTGACTTAACTATTAACTGTCATTTTTTCTAGTTTATTAAAGATTAAACCAATTTTTAAATAGACATGGCTAACCGAAAAAAAAATTTAGCTTTACAATTAGAAGATTACTTCTTGAGTTTCAAATCAATGGAACAAAGTTTGATTGAACATAAGAGAATTATGTAGTACTTTCATTGAATCAAATAAGAAAGCAAAATGTTAATTGAGGTAAGCTATGTTGGAGCCTAACTAAGTGTTGATTCACAGGCATAATGAAAGCCCATCATAATACCTCATTTAAAAAAGAAATCAACAATTTTTAATATTATTGGTTAAATAAAAAATTGAAATTTTATAAGACTTGATTTTCTAAAATTTGTGGACATTTATTGGTTGGCCATTTAAGAAATAAATTAAAAGATAAAATTATAAAGGTGGTTGGCTTCATCCTCCCTTAATGGACATCTTACTTTTCACTCAATATTTTATTCTATGCTTCTTTTGAATTATGTTGAATGAAATCTCTATTAATAAGGATAAATCTATGAAGAAAATTTTATTTTGATAGCCCACCTTGACTATTCATTGTAAGGATAGACTAGCTAATTTGTAAGTGTTATCAACTCTTAAAACTCTCTTTCTAATCACTCCCACACCTCCATAAATTGGAAAAGTAACATATAGCCTCTGCCATCTCTCACCAAAGCCTTCAAACATCTCTACAATCATCTTTATATCTCTTGATCAAGTTTAGATGGCCAACAACCTACTATTGTTTCCTCTGAACCATTATGAAACCTTGAACCCCTCTAAACTTCACTTCGTACTCTGAAAATAATTCAAACCAGTAAATGTCCATTCATCATCAGGTTATCCCTTTAATTCCACTTTAAATACTTCCTTTAATAATATCTATAAATCAGCCTAAACTATCATGATCAAGACAAGTTGTAATATTCTTTTCACATAATTTCTCTAACAGCCTCACCATCCCACCATCTTTTGAAGTTCATAATCTAACATAAAACTTTTTCTATTTATCATTAACTATAGAAATTTAAATCAAATTTTGGCTCAAAATCAATTATCAAAGTCATAGAGTCATTTATGGCTTAGAATTTTTAAGAAAAAATATTCTACTTACAAATTTGAGACATTAAAATCCCCTTTGATGAGAATATTAGACAAAAAAAAATTTAGTGACCCTTACTGTGAAGTAATTCTTTTCAAAATAGCTAATGAACAATTGAGTAAGAAGGCAAGCTTATGGGATTGACAAAATCTGGGTAAAACTATACATGGTGGGTTTCAATGAAGAGATTTACTTATAGAGTATGATAAATTTAAGTAAGTAGTGAAAGTAAAGAATAGATCAGTAATAAAATTAATAACGATTAGGAAAAAATGTATAATTAAACTATCTTTTAAATCTTTTATACCATTCACTTTAAATACTTGATGGTATAATTGAACTTTCTAATGAACTAGTTAGGTTTTATACGCATAGTAAGTCCCTTACATTTGTGGAGCAATTAATGAGCTTGCATGATATGTTATAAATTCAAGGAAATTTTACCTGAAAAATAACAACAATATTGGTTGATCAGCAAACCTAAGTACTATATATATTGTTGAAGCATACCACTAAAATTTTAAAATCAATTAAGGTTAACTTTTTTATTATATAGTATGGAAGGCTATTAAAGGAATGTTTGAGTAATTCTAAGAAGAAAATAAAATTATTGATTGCAGATATTTGACAAGTGATAAGGAGGCACCTAAGTTGATAGAGAATACAATTACTTAAATTAAAATAAATTCAAAGCTAAATAAGCTTATAAAGTATATAAAAAAAATAAAGGCACTCAAAGAATACAAAAGGGTGTTAACAACTATATAAAGCAAAAATGTTTTGTTTTCTTATAAAACAAGTTTCAATATTCTTTAACAAATAACTTTACACATCATTTTACTTGGTAAAAGTTTATCTTGTTCTACAATCGAGTTTTATCAAATGTTAAAATTGTTCATTAAGCTAATAATGTAATCATTGCATATTTGAGAGAGGATGTCATTAAGAATAACAGGAACCCTCTTTAACAGCTATGAAATATTTATCATTTAAATTTGATTCTATGTTCATTGATGTTATAATTCAAAATCTTCATTCTTATATCGTTCAATGCATTAAACATAAAAAATAAGTTGAAATCATATATGATCATAATGTATTACATCATATTCAAATGTCTAGGACAAATATATTATAATCATTATGCTCATATTTCAAATCTGTGATATCAAATAAATAAACATGATATCTAACTCGATTGAATTGAATATTAAATTGATGCCCCTAATTTGTAATTCATATATTTTATTAGTCTTCCAAATCAAAAATTCAAAACTTGCAAAATGAATGAGGGTTCAGAACCTCTTATGAATCTTCATACAAAGGTGCACAATTGATGACAAGATTTACAAAGCTACGCTTGTTTATGTGACAAGCTAAGCACATTATAAATAAATGACCAGTATAAATCGTCCCTCACTAGTCGACTAGCATTCCTATAGACATTCATGTATGGTGTGGGTTACCATTGTACCTAGCAATTTTGTTCTTTCATTTTTTGATTCTATTAAATAAGATTAACTGCAAATAGTTTTCATTTAAATAATTTATAGTGAAGAACAAATGAGAAATAAAGAATATCTCACTAAGGACTGGAAAAACCTTTAAAAAGGAAAGCAAAGAAGGAAAGAAAAAAAATAAAATGTTTTCCCAATTATCCAAAAACAACTAAATAAGCTTAAAATCTCTTTCTCATTTTATTCTTTTGCCTTGTAATTAAAAAAAAAAACATCAGTCAAAAAAGAATTTTTTTCGATGTGAAGAGGCTCCAAATGTTGACCCCATTTTCTAATTCATTTAACTTTGAATAAGTTCATAATAAAACTATTCTTTTAAATACCTATTATTTTTTATATAAGTACTAACAATTCTTTTTCCTCATATTTAATCAACTATCTGAACAAAAATGGGACACTCAAATTTGATCAAAGACAAAATCCTCCTACTCATCTAAAGCACTAGTAAATAAAAACAAATGAATAAATTAATCAAATCAAAGTATTACCTTATCAGGAGAATTAAGACCACATTAGTAAGTGTCAGCAAATATGAAGCTCCATGATCTTCAGAACGTGCTTTGATATATGAAGCTCCAAATTAGTTTAAAGGAGAAGCATCATCACCTTTACTAATTCAAAATATTTGCTTTAAGAAGCTAGGTAAGTGGCTTTGATGATTGAAAACCTTATAGTCAAAATTTATGCAGACTTTTTCATCTTGGCTTGAATTCTAGACACAAATTATTTTCTCTCCTTTTACACTTGGGCCAACATTAACATATTCAGGTAGGAAGGCAGCTTAGTCATTTTAATTAATTTTAAAAAAAAATGCAACTCATAAGAGTAATGAAACCAGAGAGCACAATAATAAGGTAGCTTCAAATGTCTACCCTAGATGAATTTCTTAACGAGAAAACACCACTAACTTCTCCTCTTAAATTGTTCTTTGAAAAAAGTCCTTTAAAGATAGTGACTCAACAACTTTCCTAATCGAGATGTTGTGTCTTCGGCCTTGTCTTCAAAATAGAATAATAGAGATGTTTCCTTTTTAAAAGTGTTCATGAAGTTTTTATAGGTTTCCCTTAACAATGATGCGCACAAATGCCTATGTATTCGGTGGTAACCATAATACAAGGTAAACTTGAATAAAAAAAATTTTCTGATATTTTTTAGTAATGTCTCCAGAGAGACAAGAGTTCTAAAGAATTATATAAAATGACATAACAAAATCAAGCAAGTATATTTAACCATATAATCGATGAATAAGCCATTGAGGTGTAATTATTAGCCCCACTCACTTGAATGATTCTAACCCAGAGTTTACGATTTTGAGACTTTGAAGCCACTTGGTACAGCTACAAGTCAAAATTAGAAAAACTAGGCAATATCGACAAATGGGTTAGCTTTCATGTAGAAATCACTAATGTCCATATAACAAAATCTACAACAATAACAATAACAACAACAACATGTCTTTATCCCACTAAGTGGGGTTGGATATATGAATCCTTTTAGTTATAATCAGAATTATAATTAATAAATATTGTTTTATAACAATATTTATTTATTCTAAGTCATTTACTTTTCTCATTTTTCTTAAATGCAGTTTTTCAAAAGTAATAAATCTCAACCTCTAACTTATAAATAGGGGATCTTTTGGCAAGCCATGGATGCATGAATCAATTCTCCCAAACATTATACTTGTTAATATTAAGAAATATCAAAGTTGTCTCTCCCACATTCTTACTTGTAAGCTATTCATAAATAAATTTAAATCCTATAGAAATATTACTAGACCAGGGTTTGATACATATGTTAAACACCTAAACCAATATAGATAATGAGAGTTGGAAGCCTCAAAGAAATCATTTTCTGTAGCATTTGTCACAATAAGAAAGGTTGCATTCAATTTGCGCAGAATGTCAAATTATACAAAAATCCTGACACATATTATTGATAGCAAGGAATTAAACAATAAAAAATTAGAAAATTTTGAATAAATCGTCAGAAAATTCAAAAAGTAATATATTTTTTTCATGTTTGTTAAAATAAGATAGTTATTTTTCAAGACATCTCTTAATTAAATATTGGTTGACTTTGACCAAGCTTAAAGTTAAAATTGTGGTCCCCGGCAACCATCAAAATATAATCTTTTGACCGTGCTGTCGCTGGCCAAATGGACGAGTGTTTGAAGACTTTAATCGTAGAAATTCAAACTCTGCAATATTTAACATAGCAGAAGTCATATTTTGACTTGAATAATTTTGTAAGAATAGAGAAACGACTTCAAAGTATTTTCCAGCAAAAACTATAAAACATTATTTTTAGTCATTTACATGCATTCCATCCAAATCTTATTTATTTATCTAACACCTAAACATTGATTTATACATTTGTGCCACCCATGTCTTTCATATTACATAGAGATGACTGCCATTTTAACTTCTTAACAAAGTAAAATATATCTTTTCATGAATCATTAAGGTGGTATTTATGTAAAAGTTAAAGTTTAGCTATTAGACATGTACAGACACAAGAATTGAGTGGTATGTCTGTAAACCCTCCTTTTACATATGTGCACTTTTTGTAATTTTCCGCGTAATGAAGTGCCCATAGAAAACAAGAAAATTTTAAAAAGACAATGAAATTACTCTAAAAATTGACAAATTAATTCCTTTAATCAAGAAGTATCCATCATAACCGTTTCAAATGATGACAATGCTCAGAAATATTTTTTAAGAAAACAAAAAAATCTGATTATGTTTTTCTTATCATTCAAGGATTTTGTATATAGAAATAATAGTTCAACAAATAAATTTATGTTTCTTATATTGATGGAAAATTGAAATAGTATGGATCTACTGAATTCATTGTATGATTTTCATACAGCTTCATCTCACTAGTAGGATGTAAGGTCTTCTTGACAAAGAATCATGGTTTTCCTCAAGTTTAGTTGTTCTCCTCTTAGATAGGATACAATTCCATTGGCATTCCTCCATTTGATATCTTCGAGAATTCGCATAAGACCTCCTTCAATGGAATATAGCATCCAATCCCTTTTCTACTAGAATGATGTAAGGCCTTCCTAAGAAGAAATCATGGCTTTCCTTTAGCTTACTTGTTCTCCTCTTAGTTAGGATATAAGTCCATCGGCATTCCTACCAAATGAAACTGGAACATCACATTTGACATTATCGAGAATTGGCATAAGACCTCCTTAAATAGAATACAACTTCCATTCTCTTTCCTGCTACAAGGATGTATGGCCTACCTCACACAAAATCACGAATTTCCTCTAGCCTACTTGTTCTCCTCTTAGGATAAATTCCATCAACATTCTTTCCTGATGAAACAGGAACTTGACAATCAACATCTTTGAGAATCATTATAAGACCTCCATCAATGGAATACAACATCCATTCTATTTTCTGCTAGTAGATTGTAAGGCCATCCTGACACAGAATCATGGATTTCCTCTTGCTTACCTGTTCTCCTCTTAGGATGTAAGTCCATCAGCATTCCTTCGTAACATGAAAAGTATTTATTGCAGACTGTTAGGACCTCTCCACAAGTCATGATGCTCTTTTACCCGAACAACCTCTAAAGACAGATGTGAGACCCTCCTAACACCAAACAATGATATTCTCTTTTAAGAACCATTTGACTTGAAATTGGATTCTATAGTGACAAACATAACTTACTCTTGACGGATCTCCAAAACAACTCTAGCCTACTAAAACATTCTGGAGTTGCACAAGCTGGTTTGGTCAATGCCAATATGTGCGGCATACATGTTCGATGCACCACCCAAACTAGGAGCCCTTTTCTTCACCACGCTTTTGTGAGGACTCACCCCACACTTTGCACATGTCTTTAGATCAAGGCTATGACTTTTGGGACCACATTAAGACAAGCCCAAGCCCTATAAATTTATGGTTAGGGTGTTTTAGGGTTTTGACTAAATGAGGACCCCAAATGGACCTTCATGGGTAAGACATGCCCTAGGTTACCTAAGTTAACCAAAAACCCTAAGAACCTTTCCATAAACCCTAGAGATCACCATGACTACCAAATTTATAGTGTGGAATGGATCCACCTAAATTTACCCCTAGCCTCACCAGGGGTCTCCCTAACCCCACTAAACCATAATAATCATACTTAAACCCCCAATGTGCACTTTGGAACCTAAAATTTAATGGTTTCTTAGAAAGGTCAAAATCAGTTAGGTCTACCATAATTTTAACCAAATTTGATCCAATTGAATGCACTAGGGGTCTCCATAACCCCATTAAACCCTAAAAATCAAACTTAAACATTAAAGTGTCCCTTTAACCTTAGATTTTTGTGGCACCCTCAGATGGTCAAAACAATTAGGCCTAACCAAAATTTGGAAAACAAATTGATCATTTGGCAATCTTACTCTCTAATTTTACCTCACACAAGACAAATATCATATGATGAAGCCCCACGACTATGTGGGCAACCCCATGTCCATATGGTCAACTCCATGACCATGTAGTCAACCCCAAGCCCATATGGTCAACATCATTACCATGTGGTTAACTCCTTGACCATACAAGTTCATAAGGTCAACCATATAACCACGTGGTTACTCAACCACCATAGGTTTCATTTACATATATTTCTTTCTATTTTAATTAGTTAATTAATTAATTGAGTAATTAAAATGAATGTCATGAAGTGCCTAGCCCAAGCCCAACCCTAAGGAAATCAAACCCATTTCATGGGAAAAACTCATTCCTAATGGGGCATCCATGACCCAATGGCTACCCACCACGACATGGTCAACTCATTACCCCCGTTCGAACCTAAATCAACATTTCAAAAACCAACATAGTAGGCTCATCATAAGAGGGGACAAATGTCACCCAAGAAGGCCTTAATTCTAAATCCTCTTGGAAAAAAGATTGCGTGGTAAAGTCATGCCATCTTTAAGCTCAATATCCACCTCTCCACTATTCTAATGAGCTCAAAGCCCTCTCCAAATTCTTCTCTTCACCATGCCCATTTTTACGATGAGCACATAATGGGAAATGGGAAGCTTTAGTAACCATGGCCAAAAACATCCTTTGAGATTCTCAAAATAGCCTCCCAACATTCTCCAATCACCCTGAGCTCTTCCACGTCTTCTAATAGCTATTTAATGAGGAAACTTGAGAGCCATATACAAAAATTGAACTCTATAGATAGCCTTAAAACATTATTGCTCTCAAAAAAAAATTGTGCCCCATAACATAAGCATTTAAACCCTCATTTTTTAGTGCATCATCCCCATTGAGATACCCTATTTTCTCAAACCAAAGTTAGGACAATTTTTGGGCTATGCAAGAACTTCTTCAAAACTTAAATCTAAGCAACCTAAAAGACTTCTAAAACCATTACAACACTTCTAAAATCAAAATGAAGTCTTCTCGCATCATATAACTGAATCTAAGTCCAAGCGACCCATCATTTCACCTAGCCTATAGTTATAGATGATTTCAAACAAAACTGAGCTAAGGAGAAGCTTCATCGGGTCACAAAAATTGTGTCCTTCAAGCTAAATCATGGCTACACCCTTAGGATCAAGTATGGATCAAGAACATTAAATATTGCTTTGGGTTTGGTCTTATATGAAGCAAATGAACATTTTATGCTTAATAAACCGTATCGATATGATTGTCTCAGCTAGGTGAAGCTTTTGGAACTAATCTTGCATGACTTCATTAGGAGTCGTGGGAAATCTTAGGCTTTTATTACCAACGGTGGGCAGTTTATCCTCCCACGGAGACAAAAATTGATGACATCCATTTTCACGTATTTGAAATGGACAGACACGATAGAGTCAAATGATGCAACCAAACAGAACCAGGGGAGCAATGCACAGGCTAGTGTGCCAGCCAAGTGTAAAGTGTGTGCAATCACATAGTGCCACCTATTATTTCGATGACATCGAGGTTAGAGTCAGCACTAAGTTAGATAAGTTGATAATTCAGAGTTTTTGAATTAATTATGTTTTGGAAATACTTAAAAATCTTAAAAATTCATAGCATAATATAGGGAATCATAAAAACATAATAAAAATACCCTAGAACTTCGTTAACAGATGAAAAAAAATAAAAAAAATTAAAAATAGTTAACTTATAATTAATCTTTAATTATTTAAATATTTAAGAGAGTATTCCAATTATTTAAAATTAATTTTAAGGAACAAAAATATATAATTTTATTCTAAGCTTCCCTCTTATCTTGTGAACATCATCTATTTTTTCTATGATCAAGGGAAATCCTAACTTATAAATGATAAATTTTATACCAAAATTGTAATATTGTAAAAAGAATTACAAAATTTTTATAAAAAATGAGAAAATTAAAAATTGAAATGAAAATTCATAAGGGGAATTTGGGTAGTAAAATAAAACCCTAAAATACTATTTTCTACCTTTGAAAACTCTCAAATAAAAAATTATAAGTTCAGGGTAAAAATGTAAAAATGAATCATTTCATTTTGGCTCAAATTTTCCTTAAGCTAAATTAAGACATTAATTCAGGGTCTTAGGGGCATAATATCATGGCCATCCTCTTAACCATAGATATACCATCAAGACCTATGGTTTAACCAAATTTTAGCTTTGGTCTATTTTAAGTTTAACCTAACTTAGAGCTAACCTAAATGACACTCAATTGAACTCAACCCAATTGTAGTCAAGTTTGAGCCCTAATCAAACTTGACTTATTCCATGTCTGACTGGGATTTGCTCTAACCTTATCTTAAATCTTGGTTTAACCACATTAGGCACAATTCTACCCTAGGGTCAACCTTCATTGAGCCTTTTCCTAAATTTCGGGTCTATCCCACATTAGACCTGACTTAACCATCAACATTGTGTCTAACCCATATTAGACCTAACTTAACCTAAAACATTAGGTCTAACTCAAAGTAGACCCACTCTCAATTTTATGTTCAACCTAACTTGAAGCTATCCCTAAGTTATGGGTCTAACCCATATTAGACTCAACCTTATGATTAAAATCTAACTTCAACCTAACGTGAACTGAACCATAAGTGTTGGGTCAAACCCTTCTTAGACCTAACCTTAACCTCAAAACCCTAGGTTCAACCTAACTTGAACCTAACCGTAGAAGTTGTGTCTAACCAATAATAAAACCAACATTAACTTTAAAACCTAAGTTCGGCTAATTTGAACTTAATCCTAAGTGTTGTGTCTAACTCATATTAGACCTAAGCTTAACATTGAAATCTGAGGTTCAAACTTTGAACATAACCATAAATGTTGGGTCTAACCCATATTAGACCTAACCTTAACTTTAAACCCTATGTTCAACCTAACTTAGACCAAACCTTGAATGTTGGGTCTAACCTATATTAGATCTAACCTAAACTTTAACCATAAGTTCAAATTCACTTCAACCTAACATTAAGTGTTGGGTCTAACCCACATTAGACCCAACCTTAACCTTGAATCCCTAGGTCTAACCCTAGATTAGAAACCCTCAATTTTTGGTTCAAACCAAGTTGAACCTAACCCTAAAGCCGTAGGTTCAAATTAAATTGAACATAAACTTTAGGTTCAACCCAAATTGAACCAAACCACAAACCCAACTGAAATTGGACCTAATAAGTCTTTTGGGTTTAACCAACATTAAACCTATTTTTTATGTCTAATTTAGTTTAGACTTAACAAACCTTTCTAAGTTCAATCCACTTATAAACTAAACCCTAGGCCTAACTTACATTAGACTTAGTTAACCCATTTAGTTTCAACTTACATTGAACATAAACCTTAAGCTAACTTACATTAGAATTAGTCAACCAATTTTAGGTTCAAATTACATTGAACCTAAAAATATAATTCTAATGAAACTTAGACTTAGTACAAAATGATCCCCTTTAGGTTTAACCTAGACCTAACTCAGGTATCACATAGACCTAGTTCAACTAAAACACTAGCTCAACCCCACCTAACTCGGGATAACCCAATTCAACTGAATCACCGTGTCAACCCAACCTAACTCTGGTTAAACCAACTTAAGAAAAACACCATATCAACCCGACATTAATTTTTTTAACCCAATTTAAATGAAACATCGGATCATCATATCCTAACTTGGGTTAACCCAATTCAACTAAATTTCTGAGTCAACTAGACTTAACTTCGGCTATCCCAATTAACTTAAAACATCAGGTAAACCTGACCAAATTCAGGTTAACCCAATTTAACTAAATCACCAGGTTAAACTAACCTAACTTGGGTTTTCCCAATTCACCTGAATCACCAGGTTAGCCCGACCTAACTCAGGTTTACCTAATTCAACTAAATCACTGTGCTAATTTGGTCTAATTTGGTCTAACCCTATTTAATCCTAACTAGCCCAATCTTATGATCAAATTGATTTAAATGAAGTTAAATTAAATCAACCAAATTTGAGACTAAACCTTGAACTTTGGAGTAGGTTTAATTAAGGATCTACTCAATTCTAGTCCAACTTAATCTTGAGTAGCAATTTAAGTATAATTTATTTTAAATGTTAAACAAGCTGATTTAACTTAAATTTGACTCAATCTAGGATGATTAATTGAATCAGCTAAGTTTTACCTAAGTTGATTCTAAGTTTATATTACATTATAAATGATGAACTAAATTTTTTCCAAAGTTAGTTAGAATTCAAGTAAGTTTATTTCGACTTCAGTTGAACTAAGCCAACCTGGATTAATCCTCTTAAACTTAAGATAATGATTGAGGATAAACATTAAAAATGTAATCAGATTTGAGAAGAAAAATTCGGATATGGCAACATATGGCTGCTTGATACACCAAAAAAATATTCAATTTTACATATATATTTAAAGCTTATAATTGGTGATGTTGTACTTTAAAGAAAGGTATTTTCATATTTTATTGCAAGTATACTAAGTCTAGGAATTTGGAGCTTAATCGTTGCAAAAATAATGAAATTTAGAGTTAAAATGTGACATTTTCAAGAAATTGAATTGGTGCCTATGCATCATAATTAAGAGAAGATGGTGCATAGGTGCCAGATTTTGGCATTTAGGTGCCAGAGATGGTTATTTTCATAAATGCAATGATATGGGATGGATTTTAAAGAGGTGCATGTGGAGACTCTTTGGAAATTCATATATACATTATAAAAGAGTGTTTTTATGTCAGAATGAGGGGAGGGTGGAGGGGGCGTGAGTATCAAAAGTGTGTGAGAGTGTGGTAAGTGTCTTTAAGTGTTGAAAGAGTAAAGAGAAAGTGAGAGATTTCCTCTTCCTTACATTTCTAAAACTGATTTTAGTGTTATTGTAAAAAGAGAAAGAGATTCAAAGGAACTTCAAGGGATTTGTTTGGGGAAGACATCAAGTTAAGTTGATTTACTTTTCTTTCTTATTTTGTAAACTTATTTTTATATATATAATTCATGTTTTGTTGTATCTTCCTCTTGAAATCCGAGTAGATTTCTTAGTCCTCCTCCCTATAAGAAGAAATGGTAATGAAAAGAATCAAGATTGTTGTGCAGTATTTTAAATTATAATTGTGATGATTCAAACTTTGAACTTCATTTACTTTTCTATCTAGCCAATTGAATTATTAAAATTTGTTGTGAAACATACGATCCAAGAGGGCTATGCTTTCTACAATAAAGTAAGACTCACATTTGATTTCATGGATGAGAATCTAGTCTATGAGGTTGAGTGCAAATAAATAAAAAAAGAATTGGAGATTTTAGGGTGACAGACTAAAATCCCCAATTTGGTCCAAGTGTTTGGAAAGTATAGCAAGATGTTATCTTTCAAACGAGGGGAATGTAAGAACTTTGGAGTGAGAGCTAGTATCTTCCTAACCTAATCACAGATTTATGGACTAAAAATTGAATTAGCCAATATTCTTTTTCGCTTGTAAAAAAGATAAAGAATATAATTGCTCCTATTTGGCACAATACAATTTTCTTCAATTTGATAATTCACTTACTATAATCTCGATGCAAGGGGAAGGATACTTTCTTAAATTTGAACTTTTCTCCATAAAACCTAGTGTAGTTTTTAGTAAATTTAGCTATAAAGTTTTGAGATTATCGTAGTAAACCTAGTTTCTTTAGAGGCATTATACAAATTTCAACATTTTCTTCTTACTAAAGTTTTCAATAGTTTAAATATTGTGCATTTGTTTGACATTTCTAACAAATTTTCACCTCACAGTGGGATCGATACTTAGGACTCCATTAGAGTCCTTTATTACTTGAGTGATACGTATACTTGCATTTTCAACCTACAGATGATTTGAAATTGAATGTACACCTTAATTAACTAGGAGTTGCAGTTTTAAATATTTTAAAAGAGAAAACTTATTACGCTGGAGTAAATTTTATTATGATTAATCTGCATAATTTTTAGTATAGCTGCCTTATTTGTTGTGGTGTTGAAAAGTAGTTATAATGCACAAAAATATCCCGCACTAAGTTTTTGGCGCTGTTGCTGGGGAGGCTACGATAAATTGCTTAAAATACTTTGTTTGAGCTATAAATCTTATTTTAAAAACAAAAAAATATACATATTAAAAATAAGAAAAAAATAAAAATATTTCTATGTTCTTGTGTGAGTGCTTATTTTTATAATTGTTACTTTTATTTGTGCAAGGGAAGATTAAGATCTGAAGAATTAGTACCTTACAATTCGGAATTAGAATGAACTATAAGAAAAATTCAAAACAAAAAGAACTTAACAAAATGACGAACAATTTAAATAATCAATGTATTGAAAATGAACATCAAGAGTGACCATTAAGAGACTATGCTAACCCTATAATAGATGAAATTCACTTGACTATACAAATTCCTGTTGTTGTTGGTAACTCATTTGAGCTTAAAATTGTTATTATCAAAATGATACAAAATAATCAATTTAGGAGAGCACCATCTGAAGATCTGAGGTTACATCTTTCTAGTTTTCTAGAATTGTGTGCTATATTTAAATATGACAGAGTGATGAATGACGTCGTCAGACTTAGGCTTTTTCCTTTTTCATTAAGTGATAAAGCTAAGATGGGTTAAACTCTTTAGCACCTAGATCAATCAAAACTTGGGTAGAGTTATCTCAGAAATTTTTTTCTAAATATTTCCCACCATCAAAAACTACTAATCTTAAAAACAATATTACATCTTTTGGTAAGTTTGAAGGGTAATCAATAAATGAAGTTTGGGAACAATTTAAAGATCTCCTTAGGAAGTGTCCACATCATGCTTTATCATCTTGGTTAATAATTCAAACATTTTATAATGAATTAGTGAGATCTCTTAGATCTATTATTGATGTTGTTGCTGGTGAATCATTAATTTCAAAACCATTTGATGAAGCATATTCATTAATTGAAGAGATGGCTACTAACAATTTTTAATGACCCTCTGAAAGGGTAAATCCAAAAAGAGTAACCGGTATTCATGACTTTGACACAATTTCTATTTTTGCTTTTCAAATCATTCAATATCAAAGAAATTGGATAAATTTAGAATGAATATATCAAACACCACCAGCGGTTGAGGAAAACTCATTCGGACAAATGATAGATTCTCAATCATTATGTGAAACTTTGAATGAAATAAACAATCAACCTAATAATCCCCATTGTAATTATTACAATCCTGGTTGGAAAAAACCTCTTAATTTAAGTTGGAATAATAATAACACTAATGGTGCAAATCTACAATGGGGGAACAATCAAGCGAACCCTTTGAGAAATGTACACAATCAAAGAAATACTAACTATAGTCATTTTTATCCTTCCGATTTTAAAAGCAATTCACAATTTATGGAGAAGAAATTATCTATGGAAGAGTTGGTATTACAAATGAGTAATCATTGATAAAGTCAGAGAGCAACAATTAGAAACATTGAGAATCAATTGGAACATATTGCTACTGCATTTAGCAGTAGGCCTCAAGGAACTCTACCTAGTAATGTTGAGATTAATCCTATAAGCCAGAATAAAGAGCAAAATAAAGTTATACAACTAATAAGTGGAAACAAAAGTTCAAAAAGAGATTGAAGTTGAGAAAGAAGGGGTGAAAATTGAAAAATCTGAGGGAGATATTCATCATGATTCAAAATATTCTATTAAACCAAAGAAAATTATGGTAGAAAAATCACTACCTCCATTTTCTCAATGATTGAGACATCAAAAATTGGATAAAGAATTCTCAAAATTTTTGAAAATATTTAAGAAACTAACCATAAACATTTCATTTGTTGAAGCCTTCTTACAAATGTCGAGTTATGTAAAGTTTATGAAGGATATAATTAATAGAAAAAGGAATTTTACAAATAAATTTTTTTTAGAATAGAAATAGAAATAATAACTAATTTTGCAAATGAAATTTTAGAAAATTTTCGTGATGAACAGTTATATAGTATTGATGAAATGGATGTACCGTGGTATAGTGATAAAGTAAATTATATTGAAAGTGATATTTTACCACCTGATATAAAAAATCCACAGTTAAAGCAATTTATATATGATTTAAAAGACTAATTTTTGGATGACCCATATTTATATAAATAATGTAAAGATCTAATTATTAGAAGATGTGTGCCTTACGAAGAAACTAAATAGATAATTGAAAGATGCGATGATTCTAAATTTAGAGGACATTTTGGAATAAATAGAACTGCATATAAAATTTTGCAAGCTGGATTTTATTGGTCTGCTATTTTTAGAGATGTTAATGAATATATTAAAACATGCAATAGATGTCAACGAGTAGGAAATATTTCAAGAAGATGAAATGCCTTTAAATTACATATTGGAAGTTAAAATTTTTGATGTGTCGGGATTAGATTTTATGAGACCATTTAGGCCTTCATTTGGAAACTTATATATATTACTTGTTGTTGATTATATCTCCAAATGGATTAAAGCCATTGGTGTACCCAAATGTGATGCTCGGAGTATTTCTAAATTTTTAATTTAAAATATTTTTACAAGATATGGAATGCCGAGAGTAATTATTACTGATGGAGGATCTCATTTTAGGAACAAGAGAATTGCAAAATTGATTAAGAAATATGATATTATGCATAGATTCTCTACTGCTTATCATCATCAGTCTAGCGGTCAAGCAGAGATATCAAATCGTGAAATTAAATGCATTTTAGAAAAAGCTGTAAATTCTTATAAATTAGATTGGTCTGCTAGACTAGATACTGCATTATAGGCATACTGAAATGCTTATAAGACTCATATAATAATGTCCACATACAGATTGATTTTTGGAAAAATATGCCACGTTTTAGTAGAATTGGAGCATAAAGCATTTTGGGCTATTAAGGAATTTAATTTTAATCTTAAAGATGCTAGTGAGAAAAGATTATTGCAACTCAATGAACTTGAGGAAACAAGAAATGAAGCATATGATAATGCAAAAATCTATAAAGAGAAAATGAAAATATGGCATAATCGGAAGATTATTAAAAAGAAATTTGAACCTAGACAAGAAGTTCTATTGTATAATACAAGATTGAGATTGTTTTCAGGAAAACTGAAGTCCAGATGGTTAGAACCATTTAAAGTGATTAAAGTCTATCATTATGGAACAGTTGTTATTAAAGATCCTAACACTGGAAAGATATTTAAAGTTATTGGGCATCGTTTGAAACACTATTATGAAGGGCGCATACCTCAATTTAAAGGGTTTTAATGTTAAGTCAACCCAACTAAACAAATGGTATGTCGGGCTGACGACGTTAAACCAAGCACTATGTGGGAGACAACCCTTACATATATGTTTATGTATTACTACCTTGTTTGATAATTAATAATAATTCTACACAATTGAATTTATTATAAATTAAGTCAAATACTGGTATTGAAGGAAAATTTAAAATTAAATTGAACGAAAATGAAAGTGGCAAATTTTGGTCACTAGCGCCGACAGTGCCCAAGAAAATAGACTTCACGCCGGCAGTGCCAATCGGGAGCGTCGAAGGTACCGAGAACAGTTTGATGGTTCAGATGACTTTTGGCGGACTTAGGCGGGATTTCACTCGGTAATAACCGCCGGGAGGTGTTTTTAAAGCCCAAAAAACTGTCTTGGACGACTAAAAACTTCCTATTTTCAGATTCCATAGCTTCCAATTACAAAAATACTTCAAGGTATGGAGTTTTCAATAGAAGAAAGTATATTATTTTCGACGCACAGAGATTATACGACAAAGTTATTACGAAGAAGAGATAGATCAAGGCGAGAGGTTTTGTTAATCATGGATTGATCAATCCAAGTGCTCCGGTTAATAAGATCATTCTGCAAAGGCGATAGAAAGTTCTGTGTTACACTACCGCTACAGCTGTTGTACCTGTAGTAAAGGATTTTTATGCAAATTTACATGAAATTACCTAAGGATTTGTCTTCATACGAGGTAAGGCTGTACCATTACTTTTGTGAGGATTAATGAATTGTATATGATAGAAAATGTTTCAATCTGTCATTTTACAAATTTTGTCCCTACACAAGATTTGATGCAAGATATTTACAATTTTCTGACGGATGAAATTCTTATGTGCAAAGTACGAGATGAGGTATATATTAGTTTCCCTACTTCATCACTTAATCCAATTTTGAAGCAATGGCATTTCTAATTAACCCATAAGAACTTGTTGTTTTATTGTTATTCTAATTCATTAAATGTCTGGAATGTATATAAGATGTTGTAATAATATGTGTGGTAATATAAATTTAAAACAGAAAATGGATTTTTCTTTTTTTGATACTACAGGTTTCCGACGTCTTACCGACAATTTTGAGACAACTTTTAACATCTATGGAGGCGAAACTAATGGCTAGCTGATGAAATTATTTACAGATTTCTATCTGACGTCATACGAAAATGACAGGCGTGACACTTTTCAGACGGTTTAATCATCGGTTTCTATAATCAATGGATTTGAGAGACCATACCGACAGAATGCCTGAGTTATCTGAAAAGGATGGATGCGACACTTTTCTGATTGTCGTCGGTTTATATAGCCGACGCATTAGCGACTTGTAACCGAAGGAAAAACTGTGTAAGAAAGCGACTGGTGCGACATATTTTCTAACGTGTAAGCTGCCACTATTACCAACGGATCAATCGTCAGTTATATAAACCCACAGGAATAGACAATTAATAATTTTACAAGAAAAAACTAGGACATTAAATCATCGTTTAAGCGTCGGTAATTACATGTCGTCAAAATTTTAGTCGGTTCTGAAATTACCAAGAAGCGTTTACCTACAAGCAAAAACCCTCGATAAACCGTCTAAAACAACAGATGTGACGATTTTTCTCATCATAAACGATGGAATTTGGCAGTCGTAAAAAGCCTTTGTTCTTAAAGTCTTGGGTAGGAGATGGATGAGGTTATACATTATTTAAGCATGAGAGTAACTGAGAAGAAACGTTGAGAGATATAGAATGAATTTACCAAATGATTAAGTAATCCCACCAAATAAAGTTCAAGCTGGGTCAAAAGGCCATAACACTAACGGAATCTCTAAAAAAATTTTATTATTATAATTCTTAAAAAAGTTAATTATATGCAAATTCGTAGTTATAAAATTTATATTGATCATAATTCAGAAAAAGTAGAGAATAAGATTGGGGAAATATGTTTGTTACTGATGGAAGGTCTCAACCTTCTAGATAATTTTATCATTCATTTTTTTTAATTAAGCAATACATAAATCTAGATTTAAAAAATCTATGCTTCCGCAATGTAAATCTGAAATATAAAAAATAAAATGTTTAAATTTATTATTTTATTTTTGTCTCCTAAATGAACCCTGATTGTGTAATTCTTGAGCTCTTATTTGAGCTCTCACAATCAGACTTTTAGGGCGTGTTTGGCTGCGTAAAGTTTGTTAAATTCAATCCCTTGTTAGATTTATTAAATTCGGAATTAATAAGAATCAAAGATAAAATTCATGCCTTTAATTTTATATTTTATGAATTCTTAACAAGTTTTTTTTTTTTTGGCTGGATTTAATAAATTCGATAGATAAATCCTGTTAATAGGGCACTACCAAACACCACGTTTGGTCTAACTTTGCATCTTTTGAAGTTTTATAAATACACACTCAATATATATAGATATATATATATATATATATATATATATATATATATATATATATATATATATATATATATATATATATATATATATATATATATATATATATATATATATATATATATATATAT
>JXCR01147937.1:55234-65645 GCA_002079205.1 Phalaenopsis hybrid cultivar
AGGATCAAAATTACTTGTCCATTTCACTAACTTCATGGGGATGCCATCCATAGAAACTATTTGTTTACCAAAAAGTCTAGCATAATCATCTTTAAAAGCCAACTTGATCATAATGTGGCGGCCATCCACCAGCCCCAACTGCTAAGCACTAGTAAAGGGGAAAGTATCAAAGAACCTTCTCACAATTTCTATTTTGGGATGCCAAAGTTGGAATTTGCCAATAAGAATAAAATTGCAATCAACCTTCAAAGTGACTAGATCTTCTAAATTGTAAAAATAGTAGGTTTACCCTCTTTAACATCTAAAGGGCTGATTAGAGGGCAAGGTTCCTTCCCTACGGCAACATCATGTTAAGATTGAGGGGAAACCAAAAGTTCAGTGTTTTGTAAAGTTTCCTGTCCTTTACCCACCACACCAGCATAGGTGGACTTGTTCTATTGAGAATTATTGTCAACATCAAGAGGAGTGTACTCAGCCATCTTCTTCTCAGCAAGGGAGGAAAGAGAAGACAAGGCCACAGAAAACTCAATTCCAGCCAATGGAATAGTAAAATTTAAACTTAAGCAAGCCCGGGAAGAATGAAAACTCAGAAAACATAGCAAGAAGAAAACCAAAGCCTAAAAATAGGAAGAAAGGAATACAAGAAAGCAGCAAATCCACCACAGCAAGAACCACAAATAGCCATTACGCAGAAACCCTAGCAGAGCAACCAGGAAGCCAGCCGCCGCCATGTTGTTATATACATATTTTAACACACACACACACACTCAGATATATATATATATATATATGTTCGTAAGGGGGGAGAGGAGCATAATACAGCTCTGAGTTTATTGAATAAAATAGAGTACAAAAAGGGGGAAGGGAGGTGGATCCCCATAGCTAAAAGAAAATAAAATACAATTGGAATGCACCCATAAGGGCTCCACCTCCCACAATACAACTCCACACAAGCAAAAACCCAAAAAAATAACATACAAGTATACCCCAAAACAATCCCATAATGTATACTCATGTAACTTGAACTAGAGCTATGTATCAATGAAGATCTGTAGAACACGTGTAAGGAGAGCCAAGCCGAAAGAAAATGTAAAGTATATGAAACAAAACACTACAGCGAAAAATAGAAACCCATGTCCAGGCAGTGAAGTCAGAGATGATCAACAGACAATCAAAATAAAGATGATGTAACAAAGCAGTAGAAGAGATAGGGTCTAGGCATTGAATTAGAGAAGCACCAGACCAAGGCAGCCACTGGAGAGAACATCCACAAAAAAAGTGGGACAAAATTGAAGCCATCTGTTCCAAACCAGCAAGAAAGAAAATCGAACCTCAAAAAACACCATCCGTTCCATTCCAACAAGAAAGAAAAACCAAGTCACAATAAAAAACACCTTTTGTAACATTCCAGCAAGAAAGAAAAACCCAAAACAACAGCTTGATACACCCACAGTAATCACCCAACAAATAGATATAGAGTTGTGGGCAAGGAGGCAAAGGGGACAGTATAAGCTATCCTAGTAATAGATCTTCCAATAAGAATGCAGGGAGCCCCATAATAAATAGGTCCAGTTCTCGAGCAAGAGAAAGGATATGGTAGACATAAAGGGAAGGTAAGCAAGGAAGAAGAAGTGTAACATAGAAAAGTAACTATATTCTAATATGTGGCATAGATAGATTATCAATATGCAGCAGTCCTCTTAAAGGAGAGGGGAGTGCCAACTGTTAAGATTTCAGTGCTATTTTTTGCCAGCTAGTTAGCAGGAGCATTACATTCTTTATAATTAAACGTAAATTGAACATTAAGTTGATGAGTGATACACTAAAGATATATAGTCTTTATGTACACATTTTTATACCTATTTTTGAGATATTGTGCTTTAAAGAAATGTATTTGTGTGTTTGTCGGCACTATTTTGGCTTGGAGGAGTGGCCCGTAAGAAGCTGCCAATCACTAAAATTGAAATCTCATCGCCCACTTTGGAAGGCCATTTATAATGTTTAGAAAAATATAAAATCAAACTAACTCCATATTCTTCATAGTTTAAATGAAAGAGCGTTATACCTCAAATCCTGTATCTATCCCGAAAGATAAACACATGACTTCAGGATGAGGCTCGATCAAATAATCTAAGAAATGTATGACGTTTGTTTGGTCTGTGAAACCATTTTAATTGCCAATAATTTCCCCTATTTAATATGATGAATTAAATAGGATTTATATTAAGGTCGGTTCGAACGAGCTTTCTATAAGGGCAAGCCCCTATTGTTAATTACATCTTAAATGACCAAAGCCACCTAAGATAACTTTCAATAAAAATCAGAAAATATTATCTTCAAGGATTTCAAAAGGATAAGACTGTTCAATGATATCAAACAAAGAGGTGTGAAATGGGATTGGCTTAAATTTGGAGCATTTTATTTTTGGAATCCAAAGGAAGAAGAACTAGGGGATGTCATGGATTCGAAAGAGAACATCGGTGACTTCCCGGTCTATCCTATTATTTAGCTTAAATTTTGAGGAGAAATTATTTAAGTGTTTCATCCTGCAAATTTCATTTGTTAGGGCTTACATTTGTGTGAAATTATCACACAAATAGCTTGGAATATGTGAGGGTTTAGGTTGCGACAAACAATAACCTAGAAATCCTAAGACGAGTTAGGGCTTTTATTTTACAATAGAGCTAAACAAAGTCCTAAAGATAAGTTGAGGATTTATGTTGCATAAGTGGACAACCTCAAAATCCTATGGCTTGGTTGTTTAAGTCTAAGGAAGGAAGTTGGTCTAGCTTATGTAGACATGTTTTGTTGTTGAAGATGGTCGTGCTACCCACAATGCTAGCTCCAAGCTCCTTACCGTGATGAGTTTAAGTTTTCTAGGGTGTCCAGTTATGATGTCAAATCAAGTGGCCTTATGGTTGTAGTTCTTTAAATTTTATGAGGGATGTTAAAGTTGATTAGAGTGAAACCGGTTAGGATCTCACGTTTCCCTCATTCCAGCACCACTATTTTCTATTGGATTCACTTTGTTAAAAAATGAATTTACTAAACTCAACTTAATGAGTTCCATAATTTCATTTAGACTGTGGAAAGCCTCGTTAGCAACCGTAGGTTACCTTCTCTGAGGGATTCCCGATCATCAGATAGTGTCTAGAAGTCTCCTCTGACTTTGGAAAAATCAGGGAGTGTTTCCCTCCACAGAGGCTACAACATGCCAAAAATTCAAGCTAAGGTGATAAGTCTACATGCAGGGAGAGTTAAAAGACCCCCCAAAACTAATTCATTTTTTAAAAATAAAATATTCATCAAATGCACATAAATTTTAATCTACATTGTTCTCCTCCGTTCAGTGAGTAAAAGGATATTTTTATTTTATTTTTATGATTTTTCTACACAAATTTATATATTTTTAAAGTTTTGGGGATTAAATAAATAAGAAAAAGCCCCTATTTTTCTACTTATCCATGTCAACCTCGTATAGGTCGAACAGGCCATGTGTCGCTGCTTGATTGGGTGCTGCCAGCCAACACTTATCCCGCCCCTATCGGACCGCGCTCCGTCAAACGTGATCAAGGCTTCCCGATCGATACACGCTCGATCCAATGGTCACGGGTCATCATCCCAAATGAACTGGACCCGAAAGCCGTCCATTTTAAAATGCTAATATCTCACTCAATTCTTAATGAAATTGAGGGCATTTTTTTTTAAAATGCTCGTCTTGACTAGTCAAACACATTCATGTGGTTGATGAATAGTTAAAAGAAGCTCGGTTTAGGGTTAACTTTCAATACCTTGGTCCAAGAGGGGTAGCCTCAATTAGATGCTTGTAAAAGCTTTGTGATGAAATGCCTAGACCTAAATTCGACAAAGGCCGATTTAGAGGTTTGCTTGAAATCCACCTTAAGGAGACCAGGTGATGGGGCTTTTGTGGGGGATCTTCCTCTCTTGATATTGGGATGGTGTGGGTGCAAATAATCTGAATTTGGTGGAGGTTTGGAGGATGTCATGTTTCAACCTTGAAATTGAGCTCCAAAATTGAACTCGAGCAATGTCTTTGAGTGGCTATGGAAGGTTTGGTTAAGCTCGAGAGGTCTATAAGAAGGTCTGGAAGAAATTTTACAGAGCCTCCACAAGGAATTTCAAGCTCTCCACTTTGGGCCATGGAGGGGGAGTTTAAATAAAATGGCCTAGGCTCGCTACCAGGGCTAATTGAGGGGTGCATTTGGTTGCTTATGTGAAGGACAGAGAAGCTCCAATGAGCAACTAGGTCGATTTGGCCTTTTGGTTTGAATTGGGTGAAAATCACTTGTCTTGGCCATTTTCCAGCCACCAAGGTGGTTGGCCGGCTAGGTATTGGTCACCTCTTAGCTCAGGGAAGTCAGGGGGTGGCTAATGATGATTAGCTTCCAAGGGTAAGTGATGATGTTGGAGATATTTCATGTTAGGTCCAAAAATTGGTTAAAATCCCTTAATTTTGGGATCCATTGGTCCATAGCTTGTCATGGTGGTTTTAGGAGGTTTAGCCTGGTCTTTAGGAAGGTTTTGGTGGTTGTAAAATCATTACTTTGGTGCCTTAGACATGGTTAAGTCAATTTTCGGTGAAAGGGTCCATCCAAGTGAGTGCAAATGACCAAAACCTAGGTTTAGGCTAGGATAGCCATGTCAATTGGCCCAATTAAGTGTTTTATTTTGTGTAGTTGTATGTAAGGAACAATTTTGGTGAAGAATGAAAAGAGTTTTGAGTTCAATTGTAGGGTCAATTTGAAGTATTTTGGAGATTTGGTCAATTTGGGCATGTTGGGCTAGACTTGGGTCAAGATTAGGTTAGCCTTGGGCCAAGTCCAAATTCATTATTGAAAATGGTTGATAGGAATCTCATGAAGAGTTTTCAACATAAATTGGGTGCAAATTTTTGGGTTAAGGCAATCACCTTGGTGAAATTTGGGGATATAGTCAATTTGGGGAAAATTTTGGGGCTTTTTTTGATTTGGATCAAAATTAAATGGAATTGAGGCTTAATCAAGACTAATTGATGGTCAAGTTTGATGTTTAGGAATGTTATAAAGAGTTTTCAACATAAATTGTGGCCAATTGAGTAGACTATGGGATCAATTTGATGAGATTAGGTCATGTGACCAAAATTGGGGGTTTGGCTCAAATAAAAATTGGGCTCCAAGCATGAGCTAATTAGGCTTGTATTTGGTTTATTTTTGTCATATTAAAGTTTATTTGAGTTTAGGATTAAACTTGGGGGAGATTGAGGTCAAATTGATGGGCATTTGAGTTGAATTTAGGAAAATTTTGGCCTTTAAAGGTAATTTTGGGGATCTTTGTCAAAGATGGTCAAATTTGCAAAATTTGGGCATGTGGTAGTTGAGAAAAATGAAATTCGGAACATTTAGAGAATTTTGTGAATTTTTGGGATTTTTTGGAATTTTGAGCTAAGGAGGGGTATTTTGGCAATTTGACAATTTTTGGTAATTTTGGGTAATTTGGATGTTTTCGAAAGGTTTGAAATGATTTTTGATCATTTTTGGGTATTTTGGAAAAATTTGAGAATTTTGGCCAAATTTAGGGTTTCAAGGGTATTTAGGTAATTTGGGGGAGTTTAGGGGCAAAATGTCAAGCTGTGTATTTTTGGTAGAATTGGTGAGTTAACCACCATAAATGAGCCATAGACCAATGAAAACCACATTTGGGTCCTCTATGTACTGGTCTTAGCTAAAACCTAGCCTAGGGCTAGTAGGTTTAGGGGACCATCTACATGAGTCTCCCAAAGGCTCAAGGGAGTAAGGATAGAAATTTAGGGTTTAGGGTTTTGAGTGAGTGTGAGTGCTTTAGCTCTAGACCAACACCCAAAGTCAACCCTAAGGTCAAATAGCCTTATAAGAACTCTCCTTTAGCTCCCCCATAATGACCCCACAGGTTAGGACCAATATGTGGAACTTCAAGTTGATTAAAGAAGAGTTTAGAATTTCTAATGGTGAGGATGCCTTTACTATTTTTCTAAGAATAGTCAATAGGAAAGTCCTATGACTAGACCTTAGGCTACTAAAGAGAAAGACTAGACCTCAACCAAAAATGAGGTCAAATGTGTTTCTCTTTAGGTACAATTAAATGGATGAAAAATTGTGAAAGGAGTGAAAAATGATAAAATTTTGAACAAAAATGAAGAAGGTGTGAGATTTAATTTAGACGCGTAAGTGTAGGGGCTTACGCGCCAGTGAAACACAGGGAGTCGTGCCTAAGCGCCCAGTACCTCGCACTTAAGCATCAGATGTAGTTATTTGATGATTTAATGAATTTGTATGAATTTTTGAAGAGGTATTTGAAACAACTCTTGGTGAAAATGTGGGAATTTGTTAATGGACACAAAAATTCATTCAATTTACTTTTGAAAGGAGGAAACTTCTAGAAGATTCATTTAATGTGGACACATTTTAAAGAGACACCAAGGCACCTTTGGGAAAATTATAAAAGAAGACTTGGATTAGAGATAAGGAGATCAATCCATCCATCCATCCATCTATTGACAGCCAACCCCCACACACGCAGCGCCGCCGCCACCACCACTTTTATTTTTATTTTAAGTTGTAGTTTGTATTGTAAGTGAAGGAAGAGATTCAAATGACCTTGAAGACTTTGGTGGAGAAGACTTGAGATAATTTTTTAACTTTGTGACTATATTTGGTTTTAATTTAGACTTATTATTTATTTGCATGATTTCTACTTTCAAACTTAAATGTGGTTGTGTTTTCTCCATGAATTCTGAGTAGTTTTCTTTATCTTTTTCATTAACATGATAAGTGATTAAGTATTGGATGGAGGTTGGGTGAAGTATTAGTCTTTAATGTTGGAAGAAGTTATAATGATTTTAAACTTTATACTTCATTTACTTCTTAATTTGGCTAAATAAGATGTTAATACCTGTTGTGAGAACATGTAAGATTCGAGATGGTATTGTCTTTGCCAACAAATGGTAGGAATCACATGAAATTGTATGGATGATAATGTAATTCATATGATTTTGTGCAAATAAATAGAAAATTAAACTTTAAAGGGTGTAGAATTAGAGGACTTTGGAGTGACAAACTAAAGCCCCCAATTTGATTTATACTCTTAGGTTTTGATACGAGATGTTAGCCTGCAAGTGGAGGGAGAAGAGGGAACTCTAGAGTGATAGCTAGTTTCTTCCATACCTAACCCGTCTTCAAGATTATTTAAACTTTTAATTACCCAATATTTTATATAGCATCTCAAGTAAGGGTAAAGAATACTATTGCTCCTATTTGGCACAACACAATTAGAATACTTCCTCAAAAAAATTCCTACAATTGTTACTGATTCATGATAAGCAAAAATATAATTTATTTATATTGCCTTCACCTTACAATTATCTAGTTAAATTTAGTTAGTTGTTTACTTTATTTTCAATTATCAAAATATACAAAAAAATAAAACTTTCATTCCTATATTAACATCTAGAGTTTGAATAAGAATGTTTTGCTAAGTAGAATTTCTAATCTAATTTCTTCTTATTGGAAGTTGCACATTATCCCTATGGGTTTGATATTTCAGTGCTTAATGAAAAAGTCCTATACTAATCGATAATGATATGTATACTTACGTAGTATCCCATATTTAAAAATAATAATTGTATTTTTATTTTCTTCGAAGCCAAGTTTGTGTCTAGTTGTTGCTGGTGATCATGTATTTTTAGCACTGTTGCAAGGTAAGAATTATAAGTAAGAAAAATTTAAGAATATAGTAGCATACATTGCATTGACATATAAAATGTTTCGAGACCATGTTTTTGGCACCATTGTCGAGGAGAAAACAAAAAAAATATGCAAAATTTTTTAAGAAATTTTTAGGAAGCAAATTTCTATTTTTATAAAGTCTTATTTAAACTTTTAGATTTAGTATATGAATATTGGAGTGTTGTTTTTATATAAAGTTCTTGTTTGTGTGTTTTTACTTTATGTGTTTCGTAGTAATGTATGTCTAGTTCAGGTTTTATACGTCTAGTGCCTTACGATTCTGAATTAGAGAGAACTATTAGAAAAATTAAAAAATTAAAAAGTTACTAAAAAAATAAATTTAAAGAAATGACAGATCAAAATAATCAAAATGTTGAAATTAACTAAAAGTTTAGACCTTTAAGAGTATATGCAAACCCTACGGTGGATGAACTTCATTGTAGTATTCAAAAACTTGTTGTAGTGACCAATTCATTTGAACTTAAACCCGCTATTACCCAAATGATATTAAATAATCAATTTAGGGGGAGCGGAGCACCAACTGAAGATCTAAATTTACATCTTTCCAATTTTTTGGAGTTGTGTGCTACATTTAAATATGATGGTGTATCAGATGATGTTATTAGACTTAGACCTTTGCCTTTCTCAATGAGGGATAAGGCTCAAATTAATCATGGGGGTTTAAATTTGATGTCGTACAATTGAGTTTTTAATAATAATGTATAGCGAGAGAGTAAGAGAGAGACAATACTAAATGTGGGAGAATGAAAGTGAGAGATATAAGAAAATAAAAAAGTATAATAAAATGAAAAAGTTAGACTAAAAGAACTTTTAAATTTATAGGGGGTACATGATCTCTTACATCCCAAACACCTCTTAAACATCAGTTCATTTTGATAAAGTTCAATTATTCTTAAAAGACAATAGGATTAACACACATATCCTTCCATAAAAGAATATGAGAAAATAATTGCCTAAAACTATTAAGACACAAGTCATCTAAATTTAATTAGAATAAACTTAAAAAATTCATCTTAAGCATGAAAAAAAGTTAACCAAGAAGCTTAAATTTTAATTTGAAAAAAGAGTGAAATTATTTAAAAGTGTGGGACACTCCTTCACTAATGTATTCACAAAAAAATAAATTATGAAACTTCAAAAAAATGATAAGATTTTATGGTGGAGCTATTTCCATAGACAAATGAGCATTATACATCTCTTTCAAGATAATAATACGAATTTAAAATAACATTACGAGATAATAAAATGGCCCAAAGATTTATAGAGTAACACTTAAACTTGAAAACTAGCTTACGATCTGAAAAAACTCTTGTCGAACATCAAGTTCTAATTCAAATATTTTCTTTCCTTTTAGTTTTGATACCAAATATGATGGTTGTGTGTGACTAATTTGGTCAATTTAAGGTTCAATTTATGGCTCAAATTACATATGATTTTTTATTTAATATATTGTTGGCACTATTTTTGGTGTGGGGTTTGCCCGTAAGAAGCTGTCGGTCATCAAAATTGAAATCCCCTTGCCCGCTTCGGAAGGACGTTTAAAAAATTTTAGTTTTGAAAAAAGATGAAGTCAAACTGACCCCATAATTTTCATAGTTTAGATGAAAGAACGCTTTACTTCAAATCCTATATCCACCCCGAAGGATGAACACAGGAATTGAGGGTGAGGCTCGATCAAATAAACTAAAGAAAGTTATGACATCCATTTGGTCTGCGAATTGTATTGGCCGATAAATTCCCCTATTTAATATAAGGAATTAAATAGGGTTTGTATTATGCTGGAGTATTAGCCAACAAATTCCCCTATTTAACATAAGGAATTAAATAGGGTTTATATTATGCTGGGAGTGAGGCTCGATCAAATAAACTAAAGAAAGTTATGACATTCGTTTGGTCTGCGAAACCAATATATTAGCCGACAAATTCCCCTATTTAATATAAGGAATTAATTTTGGTCTGCGAAACCAATGTATTGGCCGACAAATTCCCCTATTTAATATAAGCAATTAAAGTTTGATCTACGAAACCAATGTGTTGGCCGACAAGTTCCCCTATTTAATATAAGGAATTAAATAGGGTTTATTGAGGGTGAGGTTCGATCAAATAAACTAGAGAAAGTTATGACATCCGTTTGGTCTGTGAAACCAATGTATTGGCCGACAAAATTCCCCTATTTAATATAAGGAATTAAATAGGGTTTATCACGAAACCAATGTATTGGCCGACAAGTTCCCCTACTTAATATAAGGAATTAAATAGGGTTTAGTGAAACCAATGTATTGGCCGACAAAATTCCCCTATTTAATATAAGGAATTAAATAGGGTTTATCGATGAGTGAGGCTCGATCAAATAAACTAAAGAAAGTTATGACATTCGTTTGGTCTGCGAAACCAATGGGTTGACCGAATTCCCCTTGAAGAAAGTTATGACATCCGTTTGGTCTGCGAAACCAATGTATTGGCCGACAAGTTCCCCTATATTTAATAGAAGAGATTAAATAGGGTTTATATAAATGTATTGGCCGACAAGTTCCCCTATTTAATTAAAGAAATTAAATAGGGTTTATATTATGCTGGGTTCGGGAAAAGCTTCCTATAAGGGCAAGCCCCTATAGTTAATTACATCTTAG
>JXCR01147938.1:0-10596 GCA_002079205.1 Phalaenopsis hybrid cultivar
CAGTGTCAGCATAGCTGACAAAATATCACTTACTGTGTTTTCTACTGCTACTTTACCTCTTCATTACCTTGGGGTGCCACTTATCAAAGGTAGAACCAAAAGGATACAATTTGATGTTGTAGTCACTAAAATCAATGCTCAACTCATAGTTGTGCAAGAAAAGTATTTCTTTTCTTGCACAAAGTGAGCGTCTATTAATTTCTTTACCTCAGCGATGACTTGTTGCTCTATTTTGAGGCGCATTCTTCTTGGAGCTTATTTTATTGGGGTTATATTCTTGCCCACCCCGATTTTATGAAAAACAACCTCTACTGACAGTCCTAGGATGTCGTCGTGACTCCATGTAAAGCAATGTTTAAATTCTGTTAGCAATTTGATCAATTGTAGAGATTCTTAATTGTTGAGTAGAGAATTTATAAATGTAGGTCTAGTTGTTCTTCAGTCTTGAGGTTGATTTCTTCCAACTCATCAACCGTTGATTTACTTTCCTCCTCAAATTCTGACAGAGCCTTTTTTATTAGCTGATCAACAGAGTCATCCTTTATATCGAGGCAATCCTCTCATGATTCATTGGTAACAACCATACAAAATTCTGAATCGTCGACTGGTCCGATTGTACCAAATCTGACACCCTCTTTAGAGTTGGGTGTTTGACTTTTAACATTCCATAACTTTTCAAAAAGTTGTAATTTATCTTTTGACGTTTGTTCTGGTAAGTGTCCTTGTTGATTTAACTTTTGTACGTAAAGCGAAAAGTAACCAAAAGATAATTCCATTAACTCTTAGGATCATCATCCAAATTTACATGATTTTCAATATTAGTAGAGGTAGAAGCACAGTAAATTTGATCAACTTTGAACCAGAACTACAAACTTCCTTGACCTTTAAACTCTCGACTTTTTGAGGGAGAATCAGAGCAAGGGTCATAGTATTCACATAGTGGTTTATCCGATCATACGTCGTCTCATATTCACTTTTCTCCGCATCTTCTAAGGATATATTGTACTGAGGTTTCTTTTGTTTTTTCATCATTATTTCATCTTCAAAACTATCTTCATCCTCGATGTTGATGGTTGACCTAGTGCGTTCAATGATTAAGTTGGTTCTTGCTGGTCCACATCCCCGACCTCAACCTCGGGAGCGCGAACTAAAAGATCCTCCGTCAACTTATTGTAAGGGAGTAGTGGAAGATCGCTAAAATGGAGTTGATTGGCCCTGCCATTGTACTTCTTCTAAATCTTTACTTTTTATTTTTGTAATTTCAAGAGAGAAAATATTTTTCTTCGAAGGCGCGTAGTTGGCAGCATCTTTATTAATGCCAACTTCATGAACTGAAAACGGTTGTAGATCTCCCTTGATGCAATGTTCTTGTCCTTCTTTGTAGTACTTGATGCACTGGTGTAAAGACGATGGAACCAAGTTATGTTCATGAATCCATGGTCGACTAAGTAGAGCGTTGAAAGAGGTCTCAACATCGATGATATGATATTTAGCTGTTGTTATGAGTTCTCCAACCTTTTTGAGTAATGTAATCGATCCAAGGGCTCTTTCTCCCATTTTGTTGAATCCTGTTAGCATCATTTTATCGGCTGTAAGCTCTTGAGCTTTGATGTCAAAATTGGTCAAAGTTTGTAGACTCATCAAGTTGAGAATTGCTCCAGGATCTACTAAAACTCTGGACAACATGAATCTACCGATGTTAACTAAGAAGTAGAGTGGTCGATTGTGGTCGGCGGTACTGAGCAACAAATCTTCATCTGTGAAGGTCACCCCAGGATATTCTCTCAATGAGAAAACATCATCCAAGGATGTTCTAGCCAACTGGGCTAGACAAATCTCTGGGTCAAGCAACGCTATAACCAGAGCTTCTCTCATCTCCTTAGATAGGATCAGAGCGTCGTAGATGCTTAATAGAGCCGGTAACTTCCTAAGATGAGCCAGCACATTGTAATCCACTTTGTATGGTCCTCCAATTTTCTCTTCGTTATGTGGCTCTTCTACTGGTGGAGGTGGAGGTAGTTCTTCTCGAGTTACTATTTGTTTTTCTTTATCCACTATAGCTATTCTCGGGGGTAACATTTTCCCGCCCATTAAGTTTATTTCTGTAATTTCTTCTTCTTGAGGTACCTTTATTGAATTTTCTGGTGTTTCTTCTTTTTTGAAAAGATCTAAGTTGATGGTAAGCGGTGTACCGTGGTGCTCGAGGATTGGCTCCTCACTTCTGGTGTTGTCCTAGCTGTTATTCTCGATGTCTTCTTCGGTCTTGTTAGCGAGTTCGCCAAACTCAAGTATGATTTGAGGATCATTTTGGGAATCGAGATCAAAGTTAGATTGGTCATAATTGATTATGTCATCACTAGAAATAGTTAAAATGTAGCCAAAATCATGATCATTATATTCATAAGACCTCGGAGGGCCAAAAGGATAATCATACAAAGTCAAGGGTTTGAGGATTTTCTTCCCCAAATCCGAGACAACCAATCTAGCAGAGGCAACCCCTATCCTACCCTTCGTGATATCAATCTTTGTGGTAGTGTTCTTCTTCTTCTTTTTCTTTGATAATGAAAAATCTTGTGGTGAAATCTTCATCTTGGGGTTGGCATACCGAAGACTCTGAACGGAAGTTTGTTTTGACGCGTTATGGATTTGGTTCAATATTTTCTTGGATGATTTGCTCCAAACTTCACTCCCTCCGTCTTTTCTAGTGTATGTGGAAGATTATTTTGATGAATTATGGATTTCATTTAGGACCCTCTTGAATTTGTCCCAAGTCGTACTCCATCCATCTTTTCCAGCATATGGATCAATCGAAGAGATTGGTTTGGCCAAAATCATATTTGTAGAACCTTTTTCATGTTCTCTTAAATATTCTTTTGGAATCAATATATTCCTTTCTTTAAGATTCTTTTCAAGCCAATCCTTAAAGATGAAGCATTCTACTATAGTGTGTCCCAATAATTGGTGATACGGGCAATAATTTGGTTGATCTTTCTTGTCAACTACCTCGGGCTTCTTTGGCTCTGATAGTCTGAACTCAGGCTTCTTCATTAAACTTCTAAACATTTTGGATACTGCTTCAACTTTGTAAGAATACACTATTTTTTTTTCATTCTGCTAGAGATATTCTCTTATTCTGAGATGACCCTGCATAAGGCGGTCGCCAGATGGACTGACAAGGATTTTCTGTTTCTGAGCTTGCTGTGATGAAGACTGACAAGGATTTTTTGTATATATCTTTATTGGCTATTTTTTGTTGTTGATAGTTGTTACTGGTCCTAACTTCTTTTCAAACTCTGGTTGCCTTGGACTTCTCGTGTGAATCCATATGTTTGATTTCTTCTTGAAGACTACTAGCTTTACTGAGTAGCTTCTCGAAGGATTTGTTGGTGATTCCCTTAAGCATGAAAGCTACTGGGCTATGAATGCTTTTGAGTAAAATCTCAACCGCATGATGTTCCTATAGCTGAGGTTCACACTTCATGCTAAGGTTTCTCCACCTCAAAATGTAATCCACCAAAGTCCCGTTGGGCTTTTGCTTTTCCATCATGAGCTCTCCTATAAACACATGATGTTGCGCTCTGGTGAATCTCTTCACAAATAATTGTTCCTAATCGACAAATGTTTTCACTGATCTGTTGGGTAAATCAACATACCAATCAAAGGCAATTCTTGACAGGCTGCTGACAAACAGTTGGAAGAGTAAAGCCTCGTTATTCCTTGTGTTGCCACAACTTGCTCAGAATTGTGTTATATGTTGTCTGGGATTTCCGATCCCATTGGATATCTTAAAGTTTAGGGCCACAAAACCATTGGGGAATGGTACGGCATTGAATTCTTCCAAATAGGGTCTACCCTTTAGAATCAATGCACCACCCTTAGATTTGGTTAAGGCTTCTCGAACTTGTTCGACCATTTATTTAAGTTCCTTCTCTGGCATAGCGCCCGATGGAGAATCCTTCTTGGGTTGCTCATCTTTGTTTGCCAAGGCAACTTCCCTTCTTTCATCTCTAATGTTTATTATCTCCGATTGGTTCACATCTGGAGATGCTAGTTACGGTGCATGTGAATGGTGGCCATGGCGGTCATGCTCCATCACTTCTATCATTTTCTCTAGTTGACTATCTTGTTCATCCCTTATGAGGATAGCCCTACGCAACTCATCTACGGCGTTCTCTTTGACGAGAGGTTGAGCCTCACGCGTAGATGTAGCAGCTCTGGTTTCGATGACACGGATATCCATGAAATCTTCTTCTAGGTAGTCATTATAGTCAAAATCTTCATCATTGCTGTCGATGGAAACTCCGTGTTCCAGAGCCAACTCAAAAATCTTAACCCTGAGCTTTTCAAATTTCTCTTTAATCATTGATTCTTTGTTTGTTTTAAGATCTGGAGGACCCTGCTGGACCTCCTCCTCTTGTTCTTTCCTTTCACTGGCAATCGCTGCGATGACGTTAGATACTTCGAACCCTAGCTTCATTCCATGATCTCACCCTTCGGGCTTACCAGACTGTATTTGTACAGCAACCTTGGGTATCCATACCTTTTTCTTTGACGATGATGCCTCAAGAAGGAGTTTCCTAGCAGAAACATTGGTATGTCGAGGAAGAGTATGCTCCCCATGTTTCAGACCAACTACAATATCGAGTGATCTCTTCATCTTTTCCTTTAGAATTTTAGGGATGTCTTAATAGTGGGTGATCGGTAGGATTCTTGGACCCAGTCGTGCCTTGACTGGTCGACGACCTGCGGTCCTAGCAACAGGAGAATCGGTGGTGACTACGGTGGCATCAACTCTTCTCCTCAAGCAAAGCCAGATAGGAATATGAGTAGGGAAGGCCTCTGTTAAATTTTGAGATTGTTTAGGGGATCTGACGTCCTTTAAAATTTCTTTCTTCATGCGAGGGGATATTGCATGTCCCACTCGTTTAAGTAGTTCNCGTAGGATCGATACTTGGGGCTTAAATAGAAAGTCCATTATTACATGTTAACAATACACATACTTGCATATAATCTGAATATTAATTGATTATATTTAATTAAATTTTACACAATGTATTGCAATAAAAANTGAAAAGATCTAAGTTGATGGTAAGCGGTGTACCGTGGTGCTCGAGGATTGGCTCCTCACTTCTGGTGTTGTCCTAGCTGTTATTCTCGATGTCTTCTTCGGTCTTGTTAGCGAGTTCGCCAAACTCAAGTATGATTTGAGGATCATTTTGGGAATCGAGATCAAAGTTAGATTGGTCATAATTGATTATGTCATCACTAGAAATAGTTAAAATGTAGCCAAAATCATGATCATTATATTCATAAGACCTCGGAGGGCCAAAAGGATAATCATACAAAGTCAAGGGTTTGAGGATTTTCTTCCCCAAATCCGAGACAACCAATCTAGCAGAGGCAACCCCTATCCTACCCTTCGTGATATCAATCTTTGTGGTAGTGTTCTTCTTCTTCTTTTTCTTTGATAATGAAAAATCTTGTGGTGAAATCTTCATCTTGGGGTTGGCATACCGAAGACTCTGAACGGAAGTTTGTTTTGACGCGTTATGGATTTGGTTCAATATTTTCTTGGATGATTTGCTCCAAACTTCACTCCCTCCGTCTTTTCTAGTGTATGTGGAAGATTATTTTGATGAATTATGGATTTCATTTAGGACCCTCTTGAATTTGTCCCAAGTCGTACTCCATCCATCTTTTCCAGCATATGGATCAATCGAAGAGATTGGTTTGGCCAAAATCATATTTGTAGAACCTTTTTCATGTTCTCTTAAATATTCTTTTGGAATCAATATATTCCTTTCTTTAAGATTCTTTTCAAGCCAATCCTTAAAGATGAAGCATTCTACTATAGTGTGTCCCAATAATTGGTGATACGGGCAATAATTTGGTTGATCTTTCTTGTCAACTACCTCGGGCTTCTTTGGCTCTGATAGTCTGAACTCAGGCTTCTTCATTAAACTTCTAAACATTTTGGATACTGCTTCAACTTTGTAAGAATACACTATTTTTTTTTCATTCTGCTAGAGATATTCTCTTATTCTGAGATGACCCTGCATAAGGCGGTCGCCAGATGGACTGACAAGGATTTTCTGTTTCTGAGCTTGCTGTGATGAAGACTGACAAGGATTTTTTGTATATATCTTTATTGGCTATTTTTTGTTGTTGATAGTTGTTACTGGTCCTAACTTCTTTTCAAACTCTGGTTGCCTTGGACTTCTCGTGTGAATCCATATGTTTGATTTCTTCTTGAAGACTACTAGCTTTACTGAGTAGCTTCTCGAAGGATTTGTTGGTGATTCCCTTAAGCATGAAAGCTACTGGGCTATGAATGCTTTTGAGTAAAATCTCAACCGCATGATGTTCCTATAGCTGAGGTTCACACTTCATGCTAAGGTTTCTCCACCTCAAAATGTAATCCACCAAAGTCCCGTTGGGCTTTTGCTTTTCCATCATGAGCTCTCCTATAAACACATGATGTTGCGCTCTAGTGAATCTCTTCACAAATAATTGTTCCTAATCGACAAATGTTTTCACTGATCTGTTGGGTAAATCAACATACCAATCAAAGGCAATTCTTGACAGGCTGCTGACAAACAGTTGGAAGAGTAAAGCCTCGTTATTCCTTGTGTTGCCACAACTTGCTCAGAATTGTGTTATATGTTGTCTGGGATTTCCGATCCCATTGGATATCTTAAAGTTTAGGGCCACAAAACCATTGGGGAATGGTACGGCATTGAATTCTTCCAAATAGGGTCTACCCTTTAGAATCAATGCACCACCCTTAGATTTGGTTAAGGCTTCTCGAACTTGTTCGACCATTTATTTAAGTTCCTTCTCTGGCATAGCGCCCGATGGAGAATCCTTCTTGGGTTGCTCATCTTTGTTTGCCAAGGCAACTTCCCTTCTTTCATCTCTAATGTTTATTATCTCCGATTGGTTCACATCTGGAGATGCTAGTTACGGTGCATGTGAATGGTGGCCATGGCGGTCATGCTCCATCACTTCTATCATTTTCTCTAGTTGACTATCTTGTTCATCCCTTATGAGGATAGCCCTACGCAACTCATCTACGGCGTTCTCTTTGACGAGAGGTTGAGCCTCACGCGTAGATGTAGCAGCTCTGGTTTCGATGACACGGATATCCATGAAATCTTCTTCTAGGTAGTCATTATAGTCAAAATCTTCATCATTGCTGTCGATGGAAACTCCGTGTTCCAGAGCCAACTCAAAAATCTTAACCCTGAGCTTTTCAAATTTCTCTTTAATCATTGATTCTTTGTTTGTTTTAAGATCTGGAGGACCCTGCTGGACCTCCTCCTCTTGTTCTTTCCTTTCACTGGCAATCGCTGCGATGACGTTAGATACTTCGAACCCTAGCTTCATTCCATGATCTCACCCTTCGGGCTTACCAGACTGTATTTGTACAGCAACCTTGGGTATCCATACCTTTTTCTTTGACGATGATGCCTCAAGAAGGAGTTTCCTAGCAGAAACATTGGTATGTCGAGGAAGAGTATGCTCCCCATGTTTCAGACCAACTACAATATCGAGTGATCTCTTCATCTTTTCCTTTAGAATTTTAGGGATGTCTTAATAGTGGGTGATCGGTAGGATTCTTGGACCCAGTCGTGCCTTGACTGGTCAACGACCTGCGGTCCTAGCAACAGGAGGATCGGTGGTGACTACGGTGGCATCAACTCTTCTCCTCAAGCAAACCTAGATAGGAATATGAGTAGGGAAGGCCTCTGTTAACTTTTGAGATCGTTTAGCGGATCTGACGTCCTTTAAAATTTCTTTCTTCATGCGAGGGGATATTGCATGTCCCACTCGTTTAAGTAGTTCACTCACTGAACATCCTTCTTGGCGGCTAGCCTCTGAAAAATTGAACTGACTCAGGTGATATGAGTATGTTTCTTTCTCTCCACACCCTATCCATGAAGTCATGGAAATGCAACGATGATTTTCTAGATACTCTCGTACTCGTTGGTATCCATCAACGGATGGAATCTACTTCTCCGCAGAAGTGGATTTGCTTCTAGTAATTCTAACTTAACTTGGTGAGGCTTTTCCTCGACAAGTATTTCTTCAAGAGTCTAGGCTTTAGTGGCCCTTCGAACTCTCCTGCTACGGTTTCTTCTTTTGGTTCGAGTTAGTAGTGCAGTCTTTGAACCCGTCCTGATTTTGAACACTGATGGGGGGACATCCAATCCCTCAGTTGGATTTTCAATGATCATTACTTCTTTCCCCTTAGCAGCAGTGGGGACAGCTGACTTGGTGGGTGCCACGACGATAGTAGTCTTAGCTTTCTTATAGGAAGGAAAATTTGGAAGATATTTCTGCTTGAACTCAGTAGACAACTCCTAAATTTCTGGAGCGGTGACTTTCATCACGACGAACAAAGCCTTCCTGAGTATAACCTCAAGGTCTTCAAATCCGGCTATAAACTTAATGGNCGGGGACAGCTGACTTGGTGGGTGCCACGACGATAGTAGTCTTAGCTTTCTTGTAGGAATGGAAGTTTGGAAGATATTTCTGCTTGAACTCAGTAGACAACTCCTAAATTTCTGGAGCGGTGGCTTTCATCACGACGAACAAAGCCTTCCTGAGTATAACCTCAAGGTCTTCAAATCCGGCTATAAACTTAATGGTGGGAGCAATGTTGTGGGCATCATGGCTTGTCGGCAAGTTGCTGGAAAAGGTCGGCGTTGGGTAGGCCATTACAATAGCTGTAAGACAGAAAGTTTTTGGATTTGCTATACGGCCAAGACCTTGTAATCTTTAGTGCAAGCACTGAAAATTTGCAGACGTTGGTCTGTAGAATGGGTAAATTTTAGTTTGTGGGGATTTTAAAATTTTTTGTAAAAAGGTGATTTAAAAGTAGAAAAATTTAATTAATTTTGAATCACGTGCAGCACAACACAATTTGATTTAGTTTGCAAAATAGCAAATCAGATTTGGAAGGGAGGTGTGAAGCGCTTAGGACCTAGTACGAGACCCATTTAGTAACACCCAATGCCCAGGTGGAACTAGTCCACCGATACACCTATTGGGGTACGACCACATATGAAGATTTAAAGAGTCCTCAATGGGCTCTTGAACCTCTCTATCCAAAGGTGATGGAACAGACGGTACAGAAGTCCAAAGAGTTAGTCGTACTTTCCCAAGATAAAAATGGGTAAAGTTGGTCAACCGAAGAAGGGTAATTTAGTACATGAGGGACATGAATACATTATCGATATATGAAGATAGTAATTTTTTGATTTAAATGGAAAGACAAACTTTTCCCCAGCAGAGTCACCATAGGCTTTCGGCACTATTCTTGGTTTGGGGGAGTTGCCCGTAAGATGCTGTCGGTCACCAGAATCGAAATCCCCTCACCCACTTCAGAAGAACATTCTAAGATTTATGTTTAGAAAAATATGAAATGAAACAGAACCCATATTTTTCATAGTTTAAATGAAATAGCGTTTTACCTCAAACCCTGTATCTATCCCGAATAATTTTGTATGGGTTCAGTTTAAGGCTAAGATATTTGGTAAAAGAGAATAAGACTATGTTTTTCTATTTTTAATAAAGGAAATTTGTATTTTTGAAGTATTAAATATCTTAAAAGATTCCTGTAAAAAGAAAAGAATTAAACTTTATGAAATCTTTAAGTTAATATAAATTTGTTAAGTGAAGAAAATGTAATAAGTTTTTAACTTTATGAAGAGGATAGTGAATTTCAAAATCATTAAAGGCTATCCAGATATAGTAATCCTCTGTTTTCAACTTTAAGAAGAAGATATTGTATTTCAAAATCATTAAAAGCTATCCAGTTATGGTAATCCTGACATATAAAAAAAAATAAAAATCAAAAGAAACAAAGAAAAGAAAGGGGGAATTTAAAATAATCCTGAAAATAAAAGAAGAAGAAAAAGAGAAAAATATATACGGGGGGAAGCTTGAGGAGATGCCTAATTAAAAATTGGTTTCACTTGAATCAACTTAAGGAAAAAGAGTTGATAACTTTTTCTAAACTTTTTATTTGAATGTTAACTTAATTATTAATAAAGTTTTATGAAGTTCTTTTTCATATGAATTTGCTAAGTGATATCTTCTTCCTGCATTTCTAAGGAAAGGCTACAAAGGATTTGCTTAGAGAAAGAGTATTCATATAAGTATTGTTTGTTTAATAGTGTTGCATGAACTATCTTTTATGTATGAAATTTATGTTTTGTTATTTCTTTCTCATGAATTTTGAGTAGTTCCTTCTATCTTTCTCTCTACTCTGAGATATGGCGAAATGAAGAAATAATATGAATGTTCCAATATTAAATTGTAAAAGAAATTGTGATGATTTTTCAACTCTAAACTTAATTTACTTTTTAATTTGGCCAATTGAATTGTTAAAATGTGTTGTGAAAAATATGATTCGAGATATGGAGTATGAGTTCTACAACAGAGTAAGGATCACATTTGATTCCATGAAGGAGAACATTATTTATGGATATGAGTGCAAATAAATAGGGAAATATTCTTTGTTGGGTGCATAATTGGAGAACCTTTAGGGTGACAGAATAAAATCTTCAACTCAATCTTAGTATTTAAAAA